>CAUYLG010057249.1:0-68805 GCA_963573385.1 Cacajao melanocephalus
TTTAGACTGCATTCTAGCCTGGGCAATAGAACAAGAATCCCGTTCTCTCTCCCTCTTTCTCTTCCTCTTTCTTTCTCTCGTACATTCTTTTTTTTCTTTCTTTCACTCTCACTTTCTTTCCTCTCTTTTTCTTTCTTTCCAAAAAAAAAAAAAAAAAAAAAAAAAAATACCAGCTTGGCCAACATGGCGAAACCCTGTCTCTACTAAAAAGACAAAAAATTAGCCAGGTGTGGCGGCATGTGCCTGTGGTCCCGGCTACTAGAAAGGCTGAGACATGAGAATTGCTTGAATCTGGGAGGCAGAGGTTCCAGTGAGCTGAGATCACACCACTGCACTCCATCCAGCCTGGGCGGCAGAGTGAGACTGACTCAAAAAATAAAAAATAAACCAAAACAAACAAAAAGCTAAAGGGATTACACTCCCTGAGTTCAAAAAATACTGCCAAGCAATTGTAATCTAAACAGCATGGTACTGGCATAAAAACAAACATAACAACCAATGCAACAGGATAGAAATTCCAGAAATAAACCCACACATTTATGGTTAGTTGGTTTTTGACAAAGGTGCCAAGAACACGCAATGAAGAAAAGATAGTTTCTTCAATAAATAGTGTGGGGAAAACTGGATATCCTCAGGCAGAAGAGTAAAATTAGAACCTTATCTCACATCATATACAAAATCAACTCATATGGATTAAAGACTTATACATAAGACCTGAAACTGTAAAACTACTAGAAGAAAACACAAGGGGAAAATTCTATTACATTATTCTAAGCTATGATTTCTTGGATATAACCCCCAAAGGCATAGGCAACAAAAGCAAAAATAGACAAATAAGATTATACTAAATTAAAAAGCTTCTGCAGAGCAAAAGAAACAAATAACAGAGTGAATAAACAACCCACAGATTGGGAAAAAAATATTTGCAAACCAGACATCTGATAAGGAACTAATATCCAAAATACATAAAGAATTCAAACAACTCAACTTCAAAAAAACAAATAACCAAATTAGAAAATGGGCAAAGTGCATGAATAAACATTTCTCAAAAAGATGACATATGAATGGCTAACAGATATGTAAAAAAATGCTTAACATTTCTATTTATCAGGGAAATGCAAATCAACACCATAGAATCAATCACCCACACCCATTAGAATGGCTATTATCAAAAAGACAACAACAGAAAAGATAGTGTTGGTGAGGATATGGAAAAAAAGGAACCACTGCACACTGTTGGTGAGAATGTAAATTAGCACAGCCATTATGGAAAACATTATGGAGGCTCCTCAAAAAACTAAAAGTAGAGTTACCATATGATCCAGCAATTCCACTAGTGGGTATAAATTTAAAAAATTGAAATCAGTATATCAGAAACCTGCCCTACCATATTCAGGGCAGTATTATTCATAATAGCTAAGATAATGGAAGCAACCTTGGTATTTATCAATGGATGACTAGATAACGAATGGCAAATGTAGTATACATACACAACAGAATACTATACAGCCTTAAAAAATAAGAAAATTCTGTCATTTGCAACAACATGAATAAACCTAAAAGACATTATGCAAAGTTAAATAAGCCAGGTACAGAAAGACAACAGTGTGTGATGTCACTTATATGAGAATCTAAAAATGTTGAACTCACAGAAGCAGAGACTAGAATGTTATTTATTAGAGCCTGGGAGTTGGGAGTTGGGAAAAGAGGAGATGTTAGTCAAAGGGTACAAAGATGAAGTTGGACAGGAGTAATAAGTTTTAGTATCTACTGTACTTCATGGTGACCACAGTTAATAATAATATATCATATATCTCAAAATCCCTAAAAGGATAGATTTAAAATGTTCTCACTACAAAAAAAAAATTCTGATTCTGCAGAATGTTTTTAGATGCTATGTCAATAAAGTGTTAAAAAATTTTTGATCTCCACATTTAATGTATACTACTAGAACACCATATGGTAATTTATATTCCCTGAATACCATTTATTCATCACCTACTGAAGACCTATGTGATAGGTATTAGAAACAAAGGGAGAGAAACACTAAAAGCCAATACACACATTATTTTAAATAAAGTTCATCCAATATTTATGAAAGCAGTCTACTACTGTAAATACATTTTTAATTAAAATTATTGCTACTTTAAAAGGTATAAAATTTTTTAAATGAAGAAATTTTTTTTCTATTATTCTTTTTCTTGTTGAGACAGGGTCTTCTCATTCTGTCACCCAGGCTGGAGTGCAGTGGTGCAACCATGGCTCACTGCAGTCTTGACCTCCCAGCCTTAAGCAATCCTCCCATCTCAGCCTCCTGAATAGCTGGAACCAGAGGCATGCCTTTTTTTTTTTTTTTTTTTTTAGACAGAGTCTTGCTCTGTCACCCAGGTGACAACCCAGGCGTAATCTCTGCTCACTGCAACCTCTGCCTCCCAAGTTCAAATGATTCTGATACCTCAGCCTCTGGAGTAGCTGGGATTACGGGCATATGCCACCAAGCCAGCCTAATTTTTGTATTTTTAGCAGAGATAGGGTTTCACCATATTGGCCAGGCTAGTCTCAAACTTCTGACCACAGGTGATCCTCCTGCCTCCCAAAGCACTGGGATTACAGGCATGAACCACCACACCCAGCCCCAAATTTTAAAATGTGGGTAAATTAACTATTTTTGAAACTAAAATATGAAGTAAGAGATTTAAAAAATTCAAAAATCAAAGAATAAAACAATTCCATTTGAAGAGCGGTGGTGGGCTAGGTTATTCAGAACAACCTCTTGCTAAAAAAACAATGTCGGGTAAAGTATAAAAAGTATACCTATAAAATTATTGAAGAGCTGACATGATAGTATGGAATTACCAAGGAAAATTTAAAGGAAAGCAAAATCATAGGGAATTAGGCAAAGCAATGAAGCTGCTTTGGTTCTGAGGTCATCTGTTGATATATTCCAGCAAATCTTAATTGAGAAGAAAATTGAGATGAAAAAGACCAATTAACCAATAGAAGAATGGAAAAAAGGTATGACTAAACAGTTTATAGAAAAAGAAATGCAAATGACTCTAAATATTCAAAAGTTCAATTTCACTTATAATTTTAAAAACTATACATTTTCACTACAAAAATATATCCGTTCTTACCTATCAGACTGACAGACATCAAACAACATGACAAAATATAGTCAGTCTTCATTCAACAGGGATACATTCTGAGAAATGCGTCCTTTGATTTTGTCACTGTGTGAACAATGTAGTGTACTTACACAAATCTGCTGGTTATACTACACACCTAGGCTATATCATATAGCCTATTGCTGCTAGGCTACAAATCTGCATGTTACTGTACTGCATACTGCAGGCAATTGTAACATAATAGTAGGATCTGTGTATCTAAACACAGAAAAAGTAATATATTGCACTATGAGGTTACCAAAGCTACTACATCACCAGGTGATGGGAATTTTCCAGCTCCATTATAATCTTATGGGACTACTGTCATATTTGTGGTCTATCGCTAACCAAAATATAGTTAAATGGTGCATGGGTGTAATATGTTGGCAAGCCTGTGGGCAAACAGGAATTCTACCACAGCACTAGTAAGATCACAAAATGGCACAACCCCATATGGAATGTAATGTGGCAAAAAAAAAAGAGCAAAAACAAGTATCATTTACCCTTTGCTTCAACATCCCTCTTTTAAAAAGATATCCCAAAGATAATCTGGCAAAAAAAAAATCATAAGAAAACTATTAAACACTACTTAGACTGTCCTGTGGGAAAGTCACAGAAACTAACCTGAAGGGCTCCCTCTAAGCATCAGAAAGGACAGTGGCACAATATTATCATAAAATATGCTGAAAGTCCACGAGTTCATATTAGCACAAAATAAACAGTGATTGTATGTGTAATATGCTAAGGCAACAACAAAATATTCTGAAAACAAGTAACTAAGGAGAAATAATAAAACATTTATTATGTCTTTTCTGTGCAAATTATATGTCCGAATAGCCAAATAGTTAATGAGGCAAAATTCTTCACAGAATTCCAGCTAATAAATGCAGAAGAAATAACAGAATTTGGATATATCCTTTTTTTTTTGAGACGGAGTTTTGCTCCTGTTGCCCAGGCTGGAGTGCAGTGGCGTGATCTCAGCTTACTACAACCTCTGCCTCCCAGGTTCAAGCAATTCTCCTGCCTCAGCTTCCTGAGTAACGGGGATTATAGGTGCCCACCACCACGCCCAGCTAAATTTTTGTATTTTTAGTAGAGACGGGGTTGCACCATGTTGGCCAGGCTGGTCTTGAACTCCTGGCCTCAGGTGATCCATCCACCTTGACCTCCCAAAGTGTTGGGGCTGAGATTACAGGCCTGAGCCACCGCACCCGGCCCAGGACATCTCTATTTTATAATCCCTAGTAATGACTCTGGGTAAAGATCATCAATGGGTATCATCAATTAAGTGACAGGGAAGTATCTAATGGGTCAATTAGGTTGATATAACACCTGAATCAATCATATCACAAAAAAGAGAAAGCCAGAAATTATATGTCCTATGATGCAATGTAATAGGAAGTACACAGCACCACTTGAGGATTCGTCTCAAAAATTCTTGGAATTTAATCAAACCTATAGATTAAACCATCAATCTTAAATTTAAGAAAACCTAAGAGACATATTAACCAAATGTAAGCTACGAATTTTGGGGTAAATATTGATTCAAACAAATAATTAAGAACATACTTATGAGATGACTGAGGGACCATGTACACTAACTGGATTATTTGATATCAAGGAATTATTTTTAACATTTATTTAAGTACAATAATGATTTTACAAATATGTTAAAAACAAAAGTCCTTATCTGCTGGAGACACATACTGAAAAAACAGTTGGGGGTGAAATAAGGAAGAAAAAACTTTGATAACTGAGGCTAGATGATAGGTGTGTGTGTTTACTTTATGCCCTCTTGGGCCATTATTAAATAACATAAGGGTTATCTGAAACAAGCACTGTGATACTATGAGAGTCGATCTCATAACCAACATTGGCTACTAAGTGACTAATTGGCTGGTAGCATATGCAACATAGATAGACTGGACAAAGGAATGATTCTTATCCTGAGAGGGATGAAGAGGGACATGTATGATTTCATCCTGCTATTCAGAATGGTGTGCAAGTTAAAAACTATTAATTATTTCTGGAATTTTCCATGTAATGTTTTCAGACTGAGGTTGATTACAAGTAACTGAAACCACAGAAAGTAAAACTACTGATAAAGGAGGTTTACTGTAAGTATTTTAAATTTGCAGGTATTTATTTTCAAAATACGTGATATGTTTCTTATGAACAGAAAATTATTGGACTTAAATCCTGCAAGGCTGCCTTTGAACAGGACAACTTAAATCTATGAGTTTCATAGTCAGAATGATTTTAAATGTTCGCACTTGTCATTGTATTCCATATTTTCTGTTTTTGATACTGCTTCCTTTTTCCATTCTTCCTTTTACTATGTTGACTCTGGCTGACTTAATTCTTTTTTTTCAATAAGCACATATAATCTCTCATTTTATCAGATAGTAAATAAAAGTTTCTCAAAAAAATGAATTCATGGTGTATCTACAAAAAAAAGATTAAAAATTTTTTGCTTGCTTTTTATCAAAGAAATTTAACAATTCCTCCTTCATCATTCTCCTGTTCCATGTTTTATTAAGAAATTGCAACTCACTAATGTCTTCAAGATGGAAATTGTTTTTCAAAAAGCCCAACATTTACTTTTGTAAAATTTAGTATTTTGACTTATTTCTGTAACTTTAGCAAGTTTCAAAGCCTATTTTCCACAACTTTCCTAATTCCAAGTTCTAAATTTTTACTCTCTCCCTTACTGCTCTGGAACATATCACAAGTAATCTATTCAGAATGAGTAAATAGAAAGTACATTTTCTGAGACTGTATTTTCTCAGAGTATCTTCCTATTTTACAAAAAGACAAAATACTTGGGTCACTGCGACTTTCCTGCAAACTTCTGAAGATGTTCATTATTTCAGGATCTTAAGTAAAACTAAGAAAAAGTTTGAGATAAGACTCTTACTTCTTTGTAGGTAAAATCTTTTAAAACTGAATACTTAGGGAATTATTTAATTTTTTATATGTAAACTTTTACCCCAATATATTCTTTTAAAATCCATTCTTTAATTTGCCAAGAAAACAATAAGCCCACTTGTTGTTTCCCCCAGAAAAGGTCTTTATTAATATGAAGAAAGGTCTATACTTACTGTCTGATTATCTAGCCAATTATTGGTTAACCTCTTTAGTACATATTGTTATTTATAGGTGGAACTCTAAGATCCATACGGATATCTCCTGGGTTAAGTACTAATCAACCAAAAGTAAATTTATCCTTATGCAAATTGTTCCATAAATTACATATTGAAGTCACATAGATGCAGAAAACCTTTCATTAATATAGAAACACAGTATTATATATGTCATTAATACATACACAAATTTGTGTTTCATGTTTCTCTTCCCATTGAGGTTTGCCCTGCATTTAAGTCATGTCATTTATGTTTTGATTTTCATATAGACATTTCTCATAATACTCTGTCCTTTAAAGCTAGTTAATTGATTACATTAAACAGTATTAAATCTTTTTGGTTTTCTACAGATTTTTTTTCACTGTTAATTTGATCTCTTCTATTTATTTAAACTTTAAAAGCATATGTGCTCAAAGGCAGTAATGGCAGATGGTTGGAATATTCAATTACTATTGGCCCCATCATTCACTGTTACGAAACATTATAATGATCCTTCAAAGAACGCAGACATCCCTTCTCACCTAGATAAAGAATGGTGAAATAAAAACAAAATGAGTTTCCAGTTGTAAAAACAGAAAGAATACATATTGGCAATTATGATTTTCACAACTGTTTTTTTTCATATCTCCAACATCAAATTATAAGAGCTTCTAAGAAAGCACAACTCACTAGCCCCTTGAATCCAACACCCTTGTATTCTATCTGTAAACTGCTGATTCAGACTAAATGTACCCCTATATCACATCACAGATTAAAAAAATGAGTAAAAATTAGAGCTAACATAATAATGAAATAAATATTTATGTTCTAATAGTTGATGTAAACTGTTGTGAAAAAAACAAATTGCTGAGCATAGAGAATGGCTGATTATTAAAAATGAGAAACCAATTAACTTCTTATCCAGTATTCCCAGTTCTTACATTTTACTGAAGACAATTTTAGATAGTTCTGAAGGCCTTATAAAAAATTTGAGGTAGTTTCGTGTGAGCTCCAATCAATCATCAATGCTTAATCAGAAGTCCTCAATTCCTTTTTTTTTTGAGACAGAGTCTCATTCTTGTCACCTAGGCTGGAGTGTAGTGGCACAATCTCAGCTCACTGCAACCCCTGCCACCCAGGTTCAAGTGATTCTCCTGCCTTAGCCTCCCAAGCAGCTGGGATTACAGGCACCCACCAACACGCCTGGCTAATTTTTGTATTTTTTTGTAGAGATGGGGTTTCACCACATTGGCCAGGCTGGTCTTAAACTCCTGATCTCATGTGATCTGCCTGCTTCAGCTTCCCAAAGTGCTGGGATCACAGGTGTAAGCCACAACACCCAGCCAATTCATGAACTTTACGTACACAACACATACATGACATCGTAGACAAGGAACCACTTTTTTCAAAGGTTGTAATCAATGTCAATAAAATAAAATTCAGCTGAAAATTTCTGACTCTTTTAGCTGACAGTCCTTTTAAATCAAACTACAATTCTCCCATAAGTTTAACAACCTCAGAATCATAAACAAAAGAGATTTAAGATAATTTTGTTAAAAACTGTGTTGTATCAAAGCTGGTTTATAGGGTTCTACAGAGGTTTTCCAAAAGGATTTAAATTCCATTGTTTCGTGATGTTACTAAATTTAAGCATATAATTTCTAGACCGGGTGTGGTCACTCACACCTGTAATCCCAGCACTTTGGGAGGCTAAGGTGGGCACATCACCTAAGGCAGGCTGGTCAGGAGTTTGAGACCAGCCTGGCCAACATGGCAAAACCCCACCTCTACGAAAAACACAAAAATTAGCCGGGCATAGTGGTAGGCACCTGTGATCCCAGCTATTCAGGAGGCTGAGACAGGGAAAATTGCTTGAACCCGGAAGCCGCAGGTTGCAGTGAGCCAAGATCACACCACTGCAGTCCAGCCTGGGAGAAAAGAATATAATTTCTTATATCCTTACATTTATATCCTTTCTCTTCTCCATTTCCAAATCATAGTATGTTCTTTACTTTGTAGTAGCTTATCTTATGACAAGGAAATGGTGGCAGTATATGATTAAGAAAAGTAATAGTAGCTACAGGTATGCAATTAACTGTTCTATAGTAACCCAGATAAGTAAAGAACAAAGTATTACTTTCAACTTCTTTCCCCAACAATACTTTCCTCACTATTTATTTTATTAGTAGTAGTATGCTGGATTATTGACTTTTCCAACCGTATGTGGAAACAAATCAAACTGATAACATTTCACTTGCAAAGTCTGATAAAAGATTAAAGCATAACACTTCATCAAAATTCCTATGTCTTCTAAATATTTGCTGCTTTCCAAAATGAATGAAACCCAAATCCTTTTGAGAAGCCACTGTTAATATTCTAAAGCTGTACTACTTAAAATGTGGTACACAGACTGGTGCATTTTTGTGAAATGGTTGTTACCAATCTGCAGTAAAAGAAAGTAAATCAACTGTATTGCAAAGCACACTATTTTAGCTGACTTTTTTTTTTTGGTAGCAAAACTTAATGAAGAAAGCAGCATTCATTTCCATTCTGGCAAACGTGCTTCATCCTGAACCAGTAACAAACCATTTGCAGATGAGCTACTGAGAATAGCACCAATCTAAAGAATTCTAGAAAAAGATACTCTAATAATTTTGCAATTGTCTCCAAGGAAAAACTTCCCCCACTTTAAAACCTAAGTGAAAATTTACTACAACCACAATTTAATTCCATTCTCTTACCCCTTATGTCAATGAGAACAGGTGTTCAAATAGCAACTTTTCTCTATGTGTTTAAAGAGCAGTATTTCCTTCTTTGGATCCCTCTTGACAAATGTATTTCGAATGAAATCATTTGGGAAGTCTACCATCTTGTAATTAGATACTTCTAATATAATACAAATCTTAAGACAATTTATATTACTCATTTATAAGACATACATCTACATTCCACTTAATAGCATATTTATGATCAGTGCTTTACAATTTTGACTTTTGTTTTCAGAGCTTAAAAATCCACTCTTAAACAAACTGATAGGAGAATACAGTAAAATTAAAATAAAACTAGTTTTTCTTTAGATTGTTAGTAACTGAGCTTTCTGTTTACCATTAAGGCAAAACAATGTAATTATGGTAAAAATTAATTATCATGTAAATACATTAGTATTCTGTTCATTCTTTTCTGAAGGCAAGTGCAGATTTTTTTAAATAACTTTTTTAAACACTGACTGATCTATTACACCCAATAAGTATAAGCAAAATTATAATTTTCTAATTCAATTAAAGCTAAGAGTTGTTAAGCCTAGCCTAGCCTGTTAAAGGATGAGAGACTATGTGGAGGAGAGCTGAGGAGTCCAAACCAAGGCCTTCTTAGACCAATCAGCCCACAGCTGACCATAAATGCCTGGACAAGGTGCAATGACATCAGCCAAGCTCCAACCTAGAGACTCATGAGAAACAATAAATGTTTGCTGCTTTAAGTTACTTTTTTTTTTTTAAAGTTAAGACTTATTTAAGGAATATTTGATTACTACAAGGTTGATCTGGTTTGCCTGAGCCATCCTGGTATTTGTTTGTCTTGGCCTATTATTAACAGTGCCTCCTTTCACATTAAAAAGTACCCTGATTTGGTCAATAAATTATACAGTCATCCTAGCATAACAGTGTGTTTAAAAAAACCTTATTTTTGTAACTTAAACTACTTATACCATTTATAAACTGTATAAGTTTTTAAACTAGATGTTTTATGTTGTCCTTTTTTTTTTTTTTTTTTGAGACAGCGTCTTGCTCTGTCACCAGGCTAGAATGCAGAGGCACAATCTCAGCTCACTACAACCTCTCCCTCCCAGGTTCAAGGGATTCTCCTGTCTCAGCCTCCCGAGTAGCTGGGACTACAGGCGCTCGCCACCACGTCTGGCTAATTTTTGCATTTTTAGTAGAGACGGGGTTTCACTATGTTGTCCAGGCTGGTCTCAAACTCCTGACCACATGATCCACCCACCTAGGCCTCCCAAAGTGCTGGGATTACAGGCGTGAGCCACCATGCCCGGCTCTATTGTCCTTTTAATCTAAAAATAGTCTCTACAACTCAGACAAATTAAAAAGAAAAATTATTATGCTAATTAAGTTACAATCTTAAATATGGCAGTATAAGTACTTCTGAATTGTAGGTGTATTTTAGGATCCTAAAGAGAATTATAAGGAAAAAAAAAAGCTATGTGAATTAATAAGGGTATTAGGATAGCCAGATAGAAATGAATATATAAAAGTCAATGTCTTCCTTTATATTAAAAAATAACCAGTTAGAAAATATAATGAAAAAAAATTTTAATCAGAAAAAACACATAATCAGTTTATTCATAAATAATCCAATGCAGTGAGACAAGCACTAAAGTAAAGCAATCTATTTTTCTGTTCTTATTTCATACGTTACTTATTTTCTACACTCTGTTAAGTAAAATACTACTTTAAAGAATCATCTTAGGCAGGGGCTATGAGGAAGTAAGGATGTCTATTTACGAACGTTTTGTTAAGTTCATTATAAAGAATGGTCTTTGTGAAGAGAAAAAGTTGCAAAGGGCCACAAAAACATAGTCTCACAGATGAAGATGAAGAGGAAAGTACTTTATTTAAAAAATTTAATTGTGGTCTTCTACAAGTTATTTTTCAAGGGTAATAATAATAATATAGGTATTTTTTCTGCTTAGATCTAGTTTTTAACATAAAAGATAAACTATAATGAACTATAATAAATCTTTTATGAGTAGTCATAAGAGAAAGAGATGCTCTTTGGCATCTTTACAGAAGTGCAGCGGGTAGAGATTAAATTTACATCTATTTTTTCCATTGTCGGAAAATCTCAATTTATTTTTCTGGAGGAAGAATAAAAATCTGAAGCTAGTGACTAAAAGAATGTGCTTATGAATATTAAGTTATTACATTTCTATCCTCTATTTTTTAGAACACATTTATAGTATTGATTAGTAATACATAACAATGTGTTAAAACAACATGGTATGAGATGAAACTTAACATGAATTTATTAAGCATGGTGATTTCACATTATGACTTTTTTGCCTAAAGAGTAACATTGTTTTACTTGGAAAGAGCAATTTTACATTTTGATATTGTGTTTATATTACACATTAAAATATTTTATATTATAATTTAATAATGATATAATTTTATATATAGGTCAGAGGAAACTACATATATTTGAAAAATATTTCATAAACAGTAGTTAATGGTTTCCAAATAATCATTTGTTCATTAATACAACTTAAGTAAGCAATTTGTTTTCTAGCTAAACTAGTCTTCAAATCTAACCCCAATACTGAACTGTTTTTTTACACATTTAGCTTGTCAAAATCACATTGTTAAAAACAAACCTATAAAATGTAACCTGTAGACTGATTTCAAAAATGCCACCAATTTTTTGCTCTTCCTTGTATTCACACCTCTTACAATGTGACTCACATTAAGTAGTAGAGCATAGTTGCCCACCTTTCAAATGTGGGTTGGCCTTACTTATGACTTGCTTTGGGCAGTATCTTGTGGTAGAGGTAACAGTCCATCAGTTCCAAGCCTAGATGTTAAGAGGTCTGCTTGCATGCTTTCTTTCTCTCTCTTTGGACCCATGCCTTGTCCATGAGAATAAGCTGCAGGATGAGAGACTGTAAAACAGAGCTGAGTCTGCCCCGTTGAGGCCACTCTGCATCCAGCTAGTGCCCAGACAATCTGCCATCTGACTGTGCATTCATGAGTGAACCCAGCAAAGATAAGCCAAGCCAGCCTAGATCAGTAGAACCATTCAGATGATCCACAGACTTCTAAGTCTGTGGCAATAATAACACAATAACGCTGTTATGGAGTGATGAAATATGCCATCTTACACTAACCTGGAATAATTTAGACAATGTATCTAAGAAACTTTTGGACTTAGCAAATTAATTTCCGAGCAGAGTACTAAAAATGCCAACTGGTTCCTCCTAGCTAAGTATAATAAGGTTCTGCAAGATAGGGATGAAATAAAGAAAGAGCTAGGTATTTTATAAGCAGAATCAAGAAGGAATACAGAGCAATTAGAACTTGCTGGGCTGGAAGATAAAACTGTTTCATCTGCAGTCTCCTAAAAATGAAACAAAGCCCATGGACAAAGATCAACTCAAGGATGTAGCTGTAGCTTCCCTTCTTAAGATCACTAAAAGAATTAAAAGATGTATGCAGACATTCTTAGCATGACAAAGGGATTTTTAAAAAGTTTATGAGCATGATCCCACAGAATTCTAATCCCCAAGTGGCAGTGATTGGTAGATATGATATCTAGAGAGAAAGCAAGTCTCAAAAACAACTGTGGTTGTGGGCTTTAAAGCATGGAATGGACTTATCAGCCATACAGACAGTCCACAAAGTTTTTTAAGTGAAATGTACTGGCCAAAAAGCCACCAGTCTGACTCCTGACTTCACATTGTAACTGGCTTGGCCAACGAAATGCAGTGGAAGTAACAGTGTGTCAATTTAAAGAGACTTGCATCTTCTGCTTATTTATTTATGAATGACAGAGTCTCACTCTGTCACCCAGGCTGGAGTACAGTGGCACCGTGTCAGCTGACTGCAACCTCCGTCTCCTGCATTCAAGCAATTCTCCTGCCTCAGCTTCCTGAGTACCTGAAATTACAGGCATGCACCACTACACCCGGCTAATTTTTATGTAGAGACAGGGTTTCACCATGTTGGCCAGATTGGTCTTGAACGCCTGACCTCAAGTGATCTGCCCGCTTCAGGCTCCCAAAGTGCTGGGATTACAGGCGTGAGCCACCACGCTCAGCCTTCTGTTCTTTCTTAGACTCTTGTCTCCGCCATGAGAACAAATCTGGGCCAGCCTGCTAAGGGATGAGAGACCATATAGAGCAGACCACAGCACAGTTGTTTTTATTTTTCAACAAGATGGCAAAGTCAAGCCAAAAAAAAAAAAAGGAAAATCTCTCTTACTCTATTCCTTGTGTTAAGTCCACTCCCACCACTCTTTGTATAGATCTTCCGATTTATATCTTGAGTTACTCTCAAATGCTTCTAAACTGTTTTGTAGGCTTCTATTTCTTCTACACAACCATCAGTCTAATGTATTGTAATCTTCATCATGTTAGTAAGTGCTTATTGAAATAACAGCGATAAAATTTTATCCTTACTTAGAAATTACTGATGATTACCCAAATCCCTAGTGTCAACTCTTCTCTAGACATTAAAGCCCTTCACAAATATAACCTTGCCTTTCTTTACTTTATCTTTCTTTACCTTTCTTCTGTAATTCGCCTAGAAAATATCCAATTTCCTAAATATTCTTTTTAAAAATTTTTAAAATTAATTAATTTTTTTTTAGATAAAGTCTCACTCTGTTGCCCAGGCTAGAGTGCACTGGCACGATCTCAGCTCACTGCAACCTCCACCTCCTGGGTTCATGTGATTCTCCTGCCTCAGCCTCCTCAGTAGCTGGGATTACAGGCATGCATCACTACGCCCAGCTAATTTTTGCATTTTTAGTAGAGATGGGGTTTCACCAAGTTGGCCAGGTTGGTCTTGAACTCCTGACCTCAGGTGATCCATGTGCCTCAACCTCCCACAGTGCTGGGATTACAGGTGTGAGCCATCATGCCCAGCCCCTAAATATTCTTAAAAATAACATATTCATTTCTATTTCCAACACTTGATTCATGTGGCTGTACTGACTTTTGCGGTTCTCTTCTACAAAAATGATCTTTCAGTTTATCCTTTGCCTATCCAAGTCTTAGCCACATTCTGATCTTATCCCCCTATAATGGCTTTTCTAACATACCAAACCAGAAAGATGTCTTTCTGTTGATTCCTAGAGCACCTCCTATATGTACTTACATATCTTAGCAAAAAGGCCAAGAAGTTATAAAATTGCTTTATAAGTATTACTGATAAAGATGATTATTACAGTGTTTTCATGAAATAGTGAAAAGATGAAAACAACTGAAATACCCAACAGTGGGTGACTTTTAAATTCTAACATGTCACAGTGTAATAGTTAATAATTAATAAATATTTATTGAAATAGTACAATCAAGTGAAATCAGCTTCATCATGTATGCTTTGTATTTCTATTTAGCTGTTTTGTATGTATGGCTTATTTTTTCCCATTATACTATAAGCTTTTAAAAGCAAAAATTATACCTTATACATTTATATTAAAGTCCTCTCAAGGCTCACTACAAATTCATAAACACAGGTTCAGTATACCCAGCATTATCATTAAATTCATGTGAAAATTTCCAAATACCTATTTAAGAAATAAAATTTATCTGAGAAAATAATTACTTGAATATAGTTCATTGTTTTCCTTATATACGCTGGAATAAAATATGTAATTAAATTCAAACTGTACATCTTATGCAAAATATATCATTTTCACAACAAAATACATACCCTCTCTGAAACAAATCCACATTGTAGAACTTGTTTAGCTCCACAGAGAATTCTACCATTGCTTGAACTTCAGTCATTTTTAATTTATACCCAGAAGACTATTCTGATAACAGCACCTTTGTTAAGGAAAGGGAATAAAATTATGAGAAGCATAACAAAAATTCCACCTTATAAAAATGCTATTATTTAAGCACATTTTAGAATACATAGGCAGAAAATAAAAACAAATTATTTTAGTGTACTTAACAACCTAACCCAACAAAATAGCACCAGAATGTATACTAAGTTGTACTACTCTCTATAATTTACGATTGTCCAATCAGAATGCTTTTTCTAAGATTTGTTTCCCTTGATGACATTTATGTAATAAATAATACAACATATTACTAATAGAAACTCAACTTTATCTCTATAGATAGCAACTTTTTTTTAAAATGAAGATATCTAAGTATTCTCCTCTTATGCTACATTGCAAATAAAAGTAACTCGAGAGTCAAAAAAAGAATTAATTCTTCAATCCCCAGTTAAGCCCATAAAAGGTTTTTCTTTAAGTGAAGAAAAAAATTCTTAAATCACTTTTCACTTTTAAATTTAAAAAGAGAAAGACTTTTTTTTTTCCTTTATTACAACAGCCTAAAGTATTTAATTGCAAAGAGATTAAAAAAAAAATAGACAAGCATAAATAGAAAACATTCACAATTCCATCCACTGAAATACCTACTTTGATATGTTCTTCATGTGCATGCATTTGTACAACTTTTTAATAGTGGGATCAAACCACATGTACCTTATAACATCTGCTTATTTCAATTATTCAATGAATGTATATATCAATAAATATAGTTTTACAGTTTTATTTTTATTTATTTATTTTTTTGAGATGGAGTCTTACTCTGTCACACAGGCTGGAGAGCAGTGGCAGGATCTCGGGTCACTGAAACCTCTGCCTCCTGGGTTTAAGCCATTCTCCTGCCTCAGCCTTCCGAGTAGCTGGGACTACAGACATGTGCTGCCACACCCAGCTAATTTTTGTGTTTTTAGTAGAGTTCAAGACCAGCCTGGCCAACACGGCAAAGGCTGGTCTTGAACTCTTGGCCTCAAGTGATCTGCTCGCCTCAGCCTCCCAAAGTGCTGGGATTACATGAGCCACTGTGCCCAGCCATTAATTGTTAACTATTACACTGTGCACATGTTGTAATTTAAACAATCCCCTATTGTTGCATGATATCAGTAATTTCAATTTCTTCACTATTTAAAAACAAAATTATAACAATCATCCCTATCAACAGTACATATTTTTAAAATAACTTCTTGGACTACTGAGTAAGATAAGTGTAAAAAGCAACTTAGAGGAAGAAAATGTTGGAAGACAATTCTTCACAAACCTCTCATGTTTCTGTACATCTCACAAGCAGAGACAGAGACAGCCTTTGTTCCAAACTATTTTTTCAAAGATGTTTATATAGTGAACAATCTTAGAAGTCAGATAGTGTCTCACACTAGAAAAAAGGGCAGATTTACTGTTCTGTATAATACAGCTAAAGCTTCCCTGAGGGAAAAAACTCAGGCAGATTTATTGTCCATTATAAAAGATTCAGGTTCCCCTAATTCAGGGTTCTTCTCCTGTAACATAACCTACTCACATGCAGGTGTCACCTGGTACTCTAGCTAGTGCTATGAACGTAAACCATCCTTTACCTTGATCCATGAATCTCATGTCCTGCCAACATCCATGCCACTGTGGCAGATTAACTTGTTAGCTTGCAAGTGGGGTAAAATCTCAGACTCTTCCCAATTCTTGCATCAGTTCTTCACAGAAATTTGGCAAATATTCTAATCTATTAAGAATTAAGTGCAAAAAAAATTATATTCTTACCTCTGCTGATCAAAGCCTCATTTTTAACATTATTAAATAACCAATCTTGTACTTCCAGCTACTGATTCCCGTTGTTAAAAACACACCGTTCCTCCTAGGAGAAAAAACAATAACCTCTCAAAAAAAATAGTAGACATAAAAAAGTCTATCTTAAGGAAATTTATCTTTTGTTACTTACTATTTTCAACTTACATAAAAGACCTATGTCCTTCAAAGGCTTATGAATAAGTTTTAGAGATTTATTTTCATTCACAATTTCACTGATATCAACATTAACTATTATATCTCTATTAAGGATTCACTTACATATAATTCAAAGTACAATAACAAATAGAGTACTTTCTCAGTTCAGTAGGAACTCTCATGAATACCCAAAACATTATAAGGTCATTAATTTTTAAGAGGTGGAACTCACCATTTTAAAATAACTCCTTAAGTAGGTAATTTATGAAATTTCATATATATGTACGTGTATATGAATGGATAAATGCATGTATGTGTAAGGAACTATTTAAAATATTTTGACACAATGACTGCTTCAATGTGCTATGGGATGGTTTTTCTCACATTTCAAATATTGCTTAATTTTTTAAAAAATCTATTTTTCATCCTTGGTATAATTAGTTTAGGTACTAAAAATGTTGAAATGAAGACTGTTCACTCTTTGACACAGAGTTTTTCTTCTCTCCATCATAAAGATGTAGACTTTACCAGCTCCCATAACTGCCATTTTAAACCTTAATAATCACATCAAAAGATTTTATGGTAACTATTTCTAAGATCAAACAATGCTATCTTTATATAAGATATTCCCCATTTTGTGGAAATAACATATTATCTAAGACAGCTTCTTCTGTACATATATCCTTGTGTGCAGGGTTTAGATTATGCTCTGATTTTGATTCTAAGCTAAGTTTGGCCAAGTTTCTATGCTTTAACTTACTCAGATATAAAATGGGTATTTGTTCATTCAAACATTTACTAAACACCTACTATAGGATAAGAATTGAAGTTAAGTATGAGGTATAGCTCAGGAAGAGGTATGCTGTTTGTGTGTGTGTGTGTGTGTGTTACATATTTTAGGCATTATGCTATTCATAGATAGATAGATAGATAGATGTATGAATAGCATGATGCTTAAAATACAGGCTTGGGATTTGGGTCCAGATAGCACCCATACCACCTAAGTCAGTAAATTGGCCTTTTCCATAATATGGAAATTAGCATCAAAATTAAGATACAGTTAGAACAAAATTCTAAAACATGTAGTACTAGCTTAGTAATTAGGTAGCAGGCAACAGGAAAATATCCTACTATGATACTAATAACCACTGTTACGTGGAAATAAAACAATTGATTGAACTGTTGCCTACAATAATCTGCAAAACTAACGCCCATAAAAAGCCCACAGCCCCAGAAAAAGTAGATGAAAAATGCCACAATACCAGGTGTTGGTGGTTCTTTGCTGTGTTTACTCAAGCAAGAACTGGACAGTTTGTAAGCAAAGATGGAAAGAAATAAGACAGCTTAAATGTGGGGCCTTGCAGCCAATACCCCACACCAGGTTTAGTGCCTTGCTCAAAGAAATTTTTGACAAAACAAAGGGATCCAGCTCTGCAGTTAAGATTGGATTAAGGATGCTGCCATTCCACCAATGTTTGTTGTTGTGAATGGTTTTAAGATAGTGACCGTTAAAATGAGGGATGAGGATGTGCTTCATTAAAATGAGGCCATCAAAAGATGCTGGGTGCATAGACAGAAATAAGTAAGGCAGGTGTAAAAATCACATCCAGAAAACAACTTTGGTGTAGCTACTGGCACAGAGAACTGAATGGAGACAAACATATAAGAATCCTATTAGGTTTCTGACAGACTAGTATTTGTCAAATTATAAGCTAGGGTGCAAAAGCCTTTGACTGTGTAACCTGCAAGCTGGCAAACCTGCAGTGGCAGGAAATGAAAACTGCATAAAGTGGGCACACTTTCAACACCAACTTCAGATATGTCCATAGAGATTAATGTAAGGAAGAAACACCCAGATAGCAAAGACAAGGATCTTAATCCAATGAATACTGGCATTCATTCTTACCAGAAAGCAGAACTAAGGATATTACTCTACTGTAAGGGTATGAGATCTTCATCATTCTCATGAAAAGTGTTTCTTATTGTTTATTTTCCCAAATGGGAGATTTTATTACTATTTTCCTGTTTCTGATCCACCATAATATGTTGGGTATGTGTGGGAGCGATGGAGGAGGAGTAGATAACTGTGATTTCTTTACAGGTCACTGGACTTGCAGATCTGAAAGTACTGTGCCCCTCAGTGAACTTGGATTAATGTAACTTGGGTTGTCTCCCTTCAGGAAGAAATGTAGGAATATTATCAACTGGTAAGATGAAGGCCAAAGTGGCAGACTGTGGTAAACTGCTTGTCACATCTGTTTTCCCTTCTTCTTAGCCAAACGGTTACCCAGCCTGAGACTGTATTTTCCAACCTCCCTTGATGCCAAGTGATCCTATCCATAGAATGTAAACTGAAGCGAAACATGTAATATCTGCCTCACTTGTTTAAAAGGAAATTCTTTGCTCTGGACTTCATCTGCTTCCCTTTTTCTTACAGGCTGGAATACCACCTTGACAGTATTCCTAGTTTTGATCACATAGACTAGGACCAAGTCCTCAAGAATGGTAAAGCTAAGATGGACAAATGCTGGATTACTGAATGTCTTCCCTACCTAGACTGCTCAGACTTTTATGTCTCTTAACTCTTTGTTACAGCAGCTATACTTACTCTATGCCCTAACTAATATATTCCTCCTCTTCAGGCTATTTTCAAAAAAGCAGCTTTTGTCTCTCTCCTCTATTCCAAACCCTCTGTGGCTTCCAATCTTATTGTCTTAAAATGGCTTATAAAATTACCTGATGTAATCTGAATGTTCTCTGACTTCATCTGCTACAATTCTGCTCACTCCCATCATACTTATTTCCTTTTTACTCTTTGAACACACGAAATATATTCCTGCCTCAGGGCCTCTGCACTTGTTCCCTGGAACACTCTTCTCTCTGGATATCCACATGACTCACTCCTTCACTTCCCTCTGGTCTTGACTCAAATACTAGCTTCCCAATTAGGTCTTTTCTGGTTGCACTATCAAAAATATTAATTCTCCATTCCTGACATATCATATTTCTTTAGTCCTTTATTTTCTCCTCAGCACTTATCTCCACCTAACATCCTAACATACTAAATATTTTACATATTAGTCTTTAATATTTCTCCCTCACTAAAATGAAAGTTCCATGAAGGCAGGACATTCTGACTACTCTGTTCACTGCTGTAATCCCATTGCCTGGCACACAGTACTATTTAAGGAACAATAAATTAGTATTAAAGATTCCATAAACAGTAACTATTATTACTTGTCTCCTATTGAAACTCAACCAACTTGGAGAATGGAATTATTACACTGATATACTGAAAACAGAAATATGCATGAACAAATTTTGGTGATAAAATTCCTTTATTAGTATAAGTTCAAGGCCTGTTTGCAGTTTCTTCCACCTACTCTTGTATCCTATTGTGCTTTTTGTTCTATTGTTGCTGCCTAATTTTCCTTTAATCCTCCCTTCTGTATTGATTAGCCCCTAAATAGAAACATACATATACAGATATATACATAATGATGCTGATAAATCTGTTTCTCATCACCTCCCCTCTGCCTAAAAGAAGGAATATTTTTATTTTTACGGTAGAAGAAAAGATTCAAAGAAGGGACTAAAGGAAAAGGACAGCAGGCAAAAGAGGGAAAGGGAAGAAAAATTCAGAGGACTGTTGGAGCCAAAGGGGAGTATGTCTGATCCTCTTCTTGTAAACTATCTGTTTTCCAACTATAGGGAACAATGGCTACTTAGCTACAGTCAGTCCTTGCTGGCCTAACACTATTACGGTCTTCTAAATTTTCAAGAGGTAGTTGGAAGTATTTTTTGTCCCTAAAGGTAAAATCTCCTTAATTTTAGATGCCACCAACTAGTTAAAAAACAAAACAAACTGTGTACTTCAAACAAAATTTAAAAACAGAGCAAATTCAACAGAGCAAATTCATTCTGCAGGCTAACAGTGCAAAATCTCTGGCTTACACAGATTCTTAATGCCACTCATGAACCAAAAAAACTCAGGTCCTTTGTCCTCTCTCAAGAAGTAGCAGAAAGAGCTTTTTTCCTCTTACATAGACGATGCATGGCAGATTCTCCATTGCAAGGAACTCTCTGTACCTACCAGAAGCTAAGAGTTTCATGACCCTCCTGTGTAGTCTGCTGGTTGGGTTTGGAACCTGTTACCTTTAACCTATGCCTTTGAAACCACTGGAATCAGCTGACTTATCTGCGATTGTTCATTCTGTTCTACTGGCCCTGGCAAAGTGGCATAAAACTGAAATCATCTGGAGGTTCATTCAAATGGGGCTCCTTACAGGGTCATAATCTAGGTCACTGAGAGAATCCAGTCAAGTAAATTACAAATGCCAATCCAAAAATGCTAGAAGGGGGACCCCAAACAGGAAATGACTCTGAAACTAAGTGAGAAACTTATATGAAAAGCCCTTAGAGACAAGAAGGCATTTGATTTCTCTGTCCTTCAAACCTGATACAGTGAACAATCTGACAACTACCTTATTAATACCTCGGGAAAAGTGAGCTTACTCTCAAAGAAACAAACTCACTGACTAATCTGAAATACATTCTTGGTCCTCTAGAGCTGCTCTGTCCAACATGGTGGCCATTGTAACATGTGTCCATTGAACAAGTGAAATATGACTACTGTGACTGAAAAACTGAATTTTTAATTTTATTTAATTTTAATTTAAATTTAAATCCAAACACAGAAGCAGTGTAAAATATTTTCCCATTAGACACAGCTTTATCGTTTTAATGGAATTACATTTTATCTTAATTGTTAAAAATGTAGAACACTAAGAAAAAAGTAGTGTGGGCCAAGCGCTGCGGCTCACACCTATAATCCCAGCACTTTGGGATGCTGAGACAGGCTGACTGCTTGAGCCCAGGAGTTTGAGACTAGCCTGTGCAACATGGCAAAACCCAGTGTCTCTATATAAAATACAAAAATTAGCTGGGTGTGGTAGTGCCCACTTGTGGTCCTAGCTACTTTGGAAGCTGAGGTGGGAGGATTGCTTGAGCCCAAGAGGTTGAGGATACAGTGAGCTGAGATCATGCCATGCAGTCCAGCCTAGCCAACACAGCAAGACTCTGTCTCAAACAAAAATAAAACAAATAAAAAGTAGTGTGTGCTGAGGTATGCTAAAAGTATAAAGCATACAAAGTACAAAAAAGAATGTAAATATCTCATTGATATATTTTTAAAATATTTATCACATCTTGAAATAATGTTTTGGATATACTGGGTTAACTGATCATTAAAATTAATTTTACTAGTTTATTTTTAATTTTTAAAATGTGGTTATTAGAAAAATTTAAATTACACATCTGACATATTTCTGCTGGATAGCATAGTCTAGGAATACTAAGCCATCCCTTTAACTGCTGGAGTGTATAGTTGATTCCTTCAAAAATAGACTAGGTACATAAAACCATACACAGTTTCTAAGACTACAGGGATGTTCACTCCCATCAGATCAGCTGAGTTACATCCAATATCCACAAAGGAGAGTCCAGGCATGGATACCTGGAAAAATGTGGGAGATGTTCCTGCACCAACCACAGTGATCCTAAAACAATAGCTAACTACCTTGTACATAGGCAGAATTCATGAGTGCTTCAGAACCTAAAAGAGGAAATGGACACATCAGAAACAAAAAGTCACAGCTCAGAGGTCCCTCAAGATGGACTGGAGACCACAGGGGATGATCAGATTCTCTCATAGAAATCAAAGAACAGCCTTGACTCTTGAATTATGAACACACAGATGCCCTGAGAATGTTCTTTCTCCTAAGTGACAGGGTAAAGAAGTTGAACAAACTGGAGATTCCAGACACTCTCCTTTGATACTCTAAGGAATAAAGGTACTACTTCCATTATGGTGGCAATAGCTCCAGTTTCTTAATTCTACTTCCAAGCTAGCATCCATGAAACAAATGGGTTCAAAGCCCATAATACTGACAATCTGAATAATGATGCCCAAGATACCATGCAAGGCAAAAATCGCCTACAGACCAACTTAAAAGTCCTTAAAAATCTCTTAGGCCTCATGTTGGCCACTAATATATCGCTTTCATTAAGCAGAATATATTCACTTTTTCCCCCAGCTTTAAGAAAAAATTATATTTCTTCACCTGAACATCAGAGAATATAGTAAACTTGGATTCAGGGGCCATACTGTACAAAAAATACACATACTTTGAAATGTTCATTCAATGTAATGAGAGGCTCACATTATGAGAGGCATATGAGAACTGATAACAAATGAAGGAACAGCAGATTCACACACAATTGGATGAGGGGCTCACACTACGACAATATGTGGGAATTGAGACTGACATTCCAGATTTGAGACCAACCAAGGAAAAAACATGCATGTGTATATGGTATAATTCAATTCAAGTTTGCTAAATAGAAATATGATGGGAACAGAGAGATGTTCTAAATCTAGAAGGAGGTTAACGCAGTACACTTAATACCAGGTAGTCTAATTTTGCATTGATTTTATTGGGCCTTCTCTAAAGGAATAAGCAGGCTGCCCAAAACAGGAATACTCTTAGAAATTTTCAGAGGGCTGTTCTCTTGTGAGTAACAAAAGATTCTTTTAATAGTCATGTTCTGAGTCGGGCATGGTGGCTCATGCCTGTAATCTCAGCACTTTGGGAGGCCGAGGAGAGTGGATCGCCTGAGGTCAGGAATTTGAGACCAGGCTGACCAACACGGTGAAACCCCGTATCTACTAAAAATACAACAAAAATTAGCTGGGCATGGTGGCGCATGCCTGTAATCCCAGCTACTTGGGAGGCTGAGGTAGGAGAATCGCTTGAACCTGGGAAGTGGTGGTTGCAGTGAGCCGAGATCATACCACTGCATTCCAGCCTGGGCAACAACAGTGAGACTTCATCTCAAAAAAAAAAAATCATGTTCTGCAGCAGACCCAGGAGAGTAGGAAGATGAGTTTATCGGTGGAAGTTACACCCCGCAGCCATCTTTCCTAAATCCCAGTCACCTACAGAATTCCAGTCAACATAAGCTCTGGCCCTAGTCTTTGAGCTACTCTTGACCAAGTCAGACCATATAGCAGTAAACTGCAAACAATCAGCCAATGACATGTGGATGAGTTTGGCATCCCTAAACCTGCTATCTGGTGTAAATTCTGGGCTGGCCACCTGAGTTGGTTAGGTCTGCATTGTTTTGGTTCAGTCTGAATATCTGCGTTACACTCTTATTTCTTGATTTACATTCAGTGTTCTTCTTGATTCGCTGAGGCCCTGACATCCTGCCTATATTTCTAAGCTCCCTCTGGCAGGGGCTAAACATGCTCAGTCACTGGATTATATCCCTGCTTTAAAATGACCAAGCCAGGCCAGGTGCAGTAGCTCACGCCTGTAATCCCAGCACTTTGGGAGGCTGAGTGAGTGAATCACCTGGGGTCAGGTGTTCGAGACCAGCCTGGCCAACATAGCAAAATCCCATCTCCACTAAAAATACAAAAATTAGCTGGGCGTGGTAGCATGTGACACGAGTAAACCAAGCTACTCGTGAAGCTGAGGCAGGAGAATCACTTGAACCTGGGAGGTGGAGGTTGCAGTGAGCTGAGATCACGCCATTGCACTCCAGCCTGGGTAACAGAGCAAGACTCCATCTCAAAAAATAAATAAATAAATAAAATAAATAAATAAATGAAAAATAAAATAAAATAAAATAAAATGACGAAGCCAGCTGTCACTTGCCTCACTCTGAAGATCATCATCTCTCATGACCTTATTTTGCCCTACAATCATATACAACTTTCATCACAAGCATATATCATTTTAAAAAGTAATTCATAGCAAAGCTGAGCTTATCAGAAGCATTACAGTAAAGGACACACAAGGTAAGGAAAATCCCTTGTCTAGTAACTTTTGTGGCCACTCCTCACTCAACAAAATGAACTCCTGAGGGCCAACCATATGCCATATTATATTAATTATAGAAATACTTAAGAAAATAATAGGACACTAAATTTTTCTCTTTGGGAGACAGTGAGAAAGGACATCTTCCAAAGGAAAGACAATGAGAATAACTTTTTAGAACATGAGACAAACTATGTTTTAATGTTTCTCTGTTGATGATACCAAATATAGTAAACCTGAGGGTGTTTTAAAAACCTGGGATTCTCAATTCCAAAAGATAAAAGGAATGGTAAAGGACATAAAGGCTTCCACAGTCTTACATTTTTATTGCCAAGAAAGCCTGGCCTTGCTGCTTAGACATTTATAGATAGCAGTATTTCCAACGTAAGCCCATGAATTACTGGCAATCTGAAGACATCAAAAAGCAAGTGTCATAGTTACCACTGCTCTAAAAACAATCATGAATAAAACAGCTGCATCCTATAGGCAACTTCAAGGACATTTCAATACAGGAATACTTGTTCTAGTACAGGTTAAATTAAGACCTGTAGCAAAAGAACATTTCATAACACTTAACAGAAATGTCCCAGACTATAGCCAGGCATACTGGTTCATGCCTGTAATCCCAGCACTTTGGGTGGCTGAGGTGGGCAAATCATTTGAGGCCAGGAGTTCAAGACCAGCCTGGCAAACATGGTGAAACCAGATGGGGTTTCTACCAAAAATACAAAAATCAGCAAGGTGTGGTGGCCTGGGCCTGTAAGCCCAGCTACCTGGGAGGCTGAGGCATAAGAATTGCTTAAACCCAGGAGACAGTGGCTGCAGTAAGCTGAGATCGTGCCACTGCACTCCAGCCTAGGCAACACAGTGGGACTCTGTCTAAAAAAAAAAAAAGTCCCAGACTATTATCAATATATTCACAACATAATTTAGAAATATGTTCTATATTCTGGATGATCTGATATAGACTTAATGCCATAAAAGGAAATATGCTATAATTTTCTCAGAATAGTTTCTTGGTGGAGAGATAGTTCATCAATTTTTTTTCATCAAAATAAGAACTACCTAAAGGGTTAGTTACTCAAGTAGGAGATGTCTCTTAATGGTATAATATGCCTGATACTTTTACATTTCTGTTAAGAAAAAAGAGGCTAAGATTTATTTTAAATTTAGCATATCATCAATAACTAAGTATGTACCTGTTAACAACTGCCAGTCTTTAAAAATAAAATGTGAAACCTACTGTGGATTGTTTCACTTTATTCCTTCTGAAAAACCTAGACCTGCCTAATCACTTGTGCTTTGCAGCTCGTCTGAAAAACCATTGAGTCCATTAAGAATGCTTTCTTCTATATCATCATTCTGCTTCTTATTGTCATTTCTTTCTTTCTTTTAATTAAGACAGGGTCTCACTCTGTTGCCCAGGCTGGTCTTGAACTCATGGCCGCAAGCAATTCTCTTGCCTCAGCCTCCCAAGTGCTAGGATTACAGGGATGGGACACCACATACCGTCTTATTCCTAGTCATTTCTAAATCTTCTTCCTGACAAACAACTCATGAAAAAACACTTCAAATCTATATGCCCTCATCTCCATCCATTTATTTAAATGCACACATGTACATATAAAAAAACTCACTGTTAAGTAGTTTTTCCTCAATAGCCAGAAATCAAAGCAAAGGAAATCCTTTGCCTTTTCTATCCCCTAAACAGCCCCCACAACACGGATTTAATGTAAACAAAATAGTTTTATTTGATGTAAACAAAATGAAAATACAAAACAGAAAATTAAGGATGTAACTAAAGATATATATGCAACTCTTGCATTTCCTTTCAGTGTCAACTCGCGGCAAACAAAGGGCATATCTGCTTTACATACTGAATGCTGCAGTGTCTGTCTCACTGTGTATGAACATTAGTTAGTATACTAATTAGAAAACTCTAGTACATTAGAAACGTCTAGTAGAATGCTAGTCCACAGTTCACTAGCATTCTACTAGACTTTTCACAGAAGTCTGAAATTTAAAAAAGAAATCTGTTTGATCTGGGATTTAAGCAGTCAATTATACTCTTACTACATAGTCTAAAATAAAGAGATAAAATTTTATATAGCAATTTTTGTCTGTGGTGGCCCAAAGCATGTTTAAATGATTAGGGCTTGCTTTGCTATTGAGAGAGTATACTGGGAGGCCACCTTTATTATCCACACTTTGGAGACACTGAGATACACAGATTAAGTGGGTTTTACAAACTAATGTCATGAGTCATTGTAAGAGTTCACATCTTCTGACTAGAAATTCAAGTCTTCTGCCTGCTGTCCACCACAAATCCTCATTTAATTTCTAAGAGCACAGGAATCAACTCACTAAAAATGCCAACAAGAATTTGTAGGCATTTACTTTTTTAAATGAATGTTTGCCTAAAAATAAAAAGACCTGCCTGTGAAGGAAGTGCAAGCTTCCTTGAGAAGCAGTGTTTATCTCTATTTGCATTTGAAAAATCATTTAAGAAAAAAAATCTTAAAAGCTGATGGGTGCATCACCTCTTAACATACACAATAATTGCTAGTTCTTCTAAAAGTGTGGTTTGATGACACCAGAGCCTCCTAGTTTTGCTTTAAATCACTTTGAATAAGGAACTACACTTTTTTTGCCTTGGTATTTCCCTTCTTAAAACAGAAAAAGAAAACTTAATTCCTACCTGACACAGACAACATAAGGAAGAATTTACTGTTTGTGGACTGCTTTGAGATTCCAGAACGAAATACATAATCCAGTTGATCTTCAATCCTACAATAAAGGCAAACTTCACTGAACGTAATTGCTTCAGCAGATGCCTTCAAAATAAGATACTATACCATTATTTATGGGAAGGTAAGTTTTATGTAAGCCAAATCTTGAACACAGTGCAACAGAGGAAAAAAAATTACAAAACTGTTTAGAAAGTTCTTTTGCTCAATTAAAAAATTTAATACTTCTCACATATGTCTCTTGTAAACACACTAATTCTACAGGTAGCAGAAACTGTATGCATTTATTAGAGAACAGAGGCTCTCAGGAAAATTACGCTATCAACTGCAATATCAAATGTATAAAACAAATTAATAATACATTTTATAAAAGAAATTCTGTTAAATTTCACTTAAGATTAGTTCTTGGACAGCTACACCTAAAGGAGGACAAGAAAATTTCCAAATTTTAAGTGTATGTTTGTAGGTCAACCTTTAACAAGTCTTAACCCGTTATAGTTTCATAAAGTCTGTACTCAAGTTGCTTTTCCAGGTATGTCAGGTAAACATAATTCTTAAAAATTAAAGCTTTAATCAGTAAGTGTAACCGATTTATTCCTACTGTCACTCTTTTGATGATAGTTCCAACTGGTAAAGAAAAGAAATGTTATTAAACTGGAAGATGAATTAGAAACACTGAGTGGATACCTAGCTTAGGCAGAAAGCAGTAAGGACTAGAAGGGTATGTCAGAAAGAAGTCTTCAGAGATTTAATAAAAAGTAAAATAAAAGGAATGAAGTTAAGAGGCTTGACTTAGAAATGGGGAGGGGAGGGAAGAGTTTTAGAGGGGAAAAAATTAAGATTAGAGCCTCACTGGATCCAGGATGGAAAAGGACGAGAGGACAGGGGCCATTAGACAGAAAGCAATGAAGCAGGGTACCAAAGGAAAGAGAAGGGAGTGAGGGTTTCCAAAGGTAAGATGGGGCATGGAATGAACTCCAGTGTAAAGCGATGCTAAAGCAAAAATTTTGCAACAAAAAGGGAACCAGGAGGAAGTACCGAAAGGAGGTGAATGAGAGGAAAATAAAACCAAGGAAGAAATTACGGAGGTAACAAGAGTGAGAAACCTAGTTGGCCAGAGTAAGGAGCTCCGGACAGGGAAAAGCCAGTCCACGAATGGTAGAACAGAGATACGCTGCTTCCCAAGGGGGGGGCCACCCGGGCGAAAAGGCACGTGGGAGGCGAGAGATGAAAAAGCAGAACCATGAAAGCTGGTAAAGGAGGGACAGAGTGACGAAGATGGAGCAGGGGTGAAGGGCAGGCGAAGGCAGGGACACGCGAGGCGCGAGGTTCAGGAAGAGCCGGTCGAGGGACGCGCGCAGGAGCAGGGACGCGCTCAGGGGCAGGGGCGGCCGCGGGCACGGGGAGAGCACCGCGCCGCGGCCCCTAGCCTCCCTCAGAGCGCTCCGCACCGCCGTCCCCACCGACCTTCAGCGGGGCCGGGGCCGGGGCCGGGATCCGACCGCCAGCAGTCGGGTGAGGGGCCGCGGCGGGCGAGCGGCGGACGAGGAGGAGGCCGCTTCCTGCCTGGCCCCTGGGAAAGAGGGACGGAGGGAGGGGTCGTCGGTGGGTGTCGGGAGCTGGGGGAGCTGAGGGGACAGTTAGGGGGTTACCTCTCGCCCCGCTCGGCCTCTTCCCCCGCCTGTCGGACAGAGGAGCTCGTTGTCCAGATGGAAGATGACGACCCTACCAGGGTGAGCACCATCCCGCCCCGGGCCCCCTCACATCGCCATCACAGCAACCGCAAACACCGCAACCGCGGAGCCGGTTCGTCACCGCCGCTCGGCTACTGGCCCAGCGCGGCCAGCGAGCATGCGCAGTCGCCCCAGTCCCGAGGGAGCCCGGGCCAGCCGGCGATACCTGCGATCAACAGGTCCCCGGCCGAGCGGCCCCGCCCCCGGCCTCTCTCACCTCCTCCTCCCGCCTCTTCCCTCCCCTCTCTGAGGCTAGGCCCCGCCCCTTCAAGCTCCGTGCCCCGCCCTTCAGGAGCTTCAGCGGCCTCTCCAGCTCCAGCGGCAACTGAGATTGAGAGAGATTTGTCCGCCCTACCCGGCTCCCGTTCCCAAGCTCCCGCGAGAACGGGAGGTTTGCGTCAATAAAAAGCGCGCGTCCAAGAAAAGGGACTCGGCTGTTGGTTTAAGGGATGGAGCTTGGAGATGAATGAAGAGTAGGGAGCAAGAAGAGGGCAAAAAGAGGGGGTTCTAAAACTTTAGCTGTTTTTCTCATAATGTTCTTTCTCCTTTTCTCTCTTTAGCTCCTCCGTGCAGTCCCCGGTAGAAAGCCCGGTTCCTGGGCTAGTCGATTTGTGCATTAGGAAAGGCAGCTGCAGGGATTCTGCGCTGGGGCAGGACAGCTGCCTGTCGGGACCCAGTCCTTGCATCTTCGGAGGTGTGGGTGCTGATCTGGTTGTTTCTCGGTTTATGAAGCCCAAAAGGCCGCGAGGGGGCTGATGAAGTGAACCCTTTCGCTATTGTATTTCATTAACAAAAGCCCACGAAAGATAGTAGTTCATTGATTTATTTCACTCCTCCCTGCTTCTGAACCTTATCCGGCAGAAACTCTTGTGGTGCATAAAGCTCAGTATGTTGCTAAAGCTGAGTTAATGAAAAGAAAATCTTGGCTATGATTCCTGTGTTGAAAAAAAATCTAGGATCGATAGTGGTGTTGGTTGCACAACAATGAATGGACTTAATGCTACTGAACTGTGCACTTAAAAATGGTTAAAATGGTAAATTTTATGTATATTTTACCACAATAAGAATGAATTAGAAGGAGAAAGCTTTGTACATTCATTTGGAAGTAATGGTGATGTCTTGTAACCTAGGCCATTTGGGGGACATGTTTTGAATATATACTTTAACCACTGTTTTTTGTCTTTGTACCGGTTTTTTGTTGTTGTTATTGTTGTTGTTGTTGTTGTTGTTTTGATACAGAGTGTTGCTCTATTGCCCAGGCTGGAGTGCAGTGACGTGATCTCGGCTCACTGCCACCTCCGCCTCCAGGGTTCAAGCGATTCTGGTGCCTCAGCCTACCGAGTAGCTGGGATTACAGGTTCCTGCCACGACACCCAGCTAATTTTTATATTTTTAGTAGATATGGGATTTCACCACGTTGGCCAGGCTGGTCTCGAACACCTGACCTGAAGTGATCTGCCTGCCTCGGCCTCCCGAAGTCCCTGGATTACAGGGGTGAGCCACCGCACCCAGGTGAATTTTCTTATTTCATTAAGAGATTATTTTATGTTCTTCTATCAATAGATACTTACCAGGAAGTCTTGCCTAAATCTCTAGGTTAGTTAAGTGCACCTCATCTGGATTCCCAGACAACCCTGTACCTACTCCAATTTTAACTCTTTAGCAGAACTTTTTTTTCCCTCCTGTCTACCCCTACTAGATTGCAAACTGTGAGAGTTTAGAGTGACCCTTAACCTTCATTATATTCCTCAGTAACTAGCACAGTATTTGGCAAACATAAGCAATAAATATATATATATATATATATATAAAATGGTGGAGCTGATTTGACTTTTTTTAGAAGTCTCACCATGATGCTTGTCAACTTCTCCAGCCTCACTTTCCCAACCAGTGGCACAGAAGTCTTGGTTTTAGTTCAGCACAAAGACTAGTTTCTAACTGTATAACTTTTGTTCAAGCAATCTTTTTCCCTTTACTCCTCCCAGCCACCACCAGAAGATATTCCTCTTCAACTCTCTGGGATTGTTTTCTCCGGAAAGTTTTTCCTGACTCATGACTTCTTCCCAAAATTGGATTCATGCTTCTTCTGAGCTCCAATAGCTCCCTGTGCATTTATCTCTGCACTATACACATTACATCATAGGGTAGTAATGCAAACACTCCACCCAAGTTCTTTTTCATTCATGTTGGTATCTTCCAAGATTAGCACACTGCCTGGCACATAGCAGATGAGTTAAGAATGTGATTTGAATAAAAAGAACACGGAACAGAGAAAGAATCTTGGCACACTGTGTGTTTTAGGGATGTGTGTATGTGGAAATGCAAATAGTTGGTTGTTTACTATATTCTCCTAAGACACAGCTGGAACTAAAAAAAAAAAAGCAGAAAAAGAGATCACACCACTGCACTCCAGCCTGGGTGACAGAGTGAGACTCCATCTCAAAACAACAACAACAACAAAAAAAAAACATAAGAAATAAGAAGAAAATTTATGGCATCTACTGAGGTACAGATACTAGAGAGTATAGCACACACTGATCTAATTGTCAGATTACCTGTGTTCTAATTATAGAGTCCACAGTCTACTGTGTTATCTTGAGAGTCTCTTACCTTCTCTAGGTCTATTTTCTCTCACATAGAAGATAATCACATTATGTAGAATTTGAATTCCTTTAGAAATTGCTCTAGAAATTTCCTGATTCTAAATTTCCCATATTTATCTTCCCAGGTTTTGTGTCACCCATTATGCTGCTAATAAACAGTTAGTGTCACATTTACAAGAACAGAAAGCCAAACACTGCATGTTCTCACTCATAGATGGGTGTTGAACAATGAGAACACGTGGACTCAGAGAGGAGCATCACATACTGGGGGCAGTTAGAGGGGGTAGGGGAGAGACAGCAAGGGGTGGGGAGGGTTAACATGGGGAGAAATGCCAGATACAGTATGCACCTAAAGTTAAATAATGTAAAAAATAAACAGTTTGTGTCACATTTAATGTACATTAAAATGTTATATGTGTCCTTTTCAATCTATGTTGTGCTCAAGGTATGCAAGATTTGGAATCCTTTCTATCTTGTAATTGGTTTACATAATTTAACTTCAGCATGGAGTGTTTTTGAACCCACACCACACTGCCTCCTTTCCTCCTCTAGTAGTCCACAGTGTCTACTGTTCCCATGTTTATGTCTAACACAGCTATATTTGATGCTTCCCTTTTTTAAATTTCCTGTCCATTCCATTTCCATGTCTTGGCTGACCCTTCTTTCAAAATATTTGCTCTGTTTTGACATGCTTCTGTATTCCAAGGAAAAGTCAAACTTAAACAAAAAGAGGAGCATCTCTTCTGGTGAGACTGGAGAAAAGGATTTAAGGTACAATATAATGGAAACGAAGGTAATTTGTAGATTTTAAATCTATATTTTACAGCAAAAACAAAAAAATTGAATAAAACTTTAAGCATTGCATAAACTACCATAATATCTTTTAGTTTTCTGATCCTAGTAATAGTAGATAGCATCTTGAACCTTTATCATCTGCTGAGTGCTAGTTTTAATACTTAACATACATTATTTCTGCTCCTTATAACAAAATTTTAATGAAATAGGTATTATTATCCATTTCTCTTTGTAGTTTTATGTATGTTTACTTCAGATATTTTTATACCCTTTTTTAAAGTATATTTGTTTAGGATAGTTAGGTCCTGTCAATGAATTTGTATAAATAATTCACCATTATGAAATGGCCTTCATTTTCCCTGGTGAAATTTTTTGCTCTGAAGTCTACTTAGTATCATATTAATACAGGCATTCCAGCTTTATTTTGATTCATCTTATTATGATATAGATTTTTCTATCTTTTTACTTTTAACCTACTTGTGTCTTTATATTTAAAGTGGATTTCTTGGAGGTCTCAATCTCTGGCTTGTAATTGATACATTTATACCATTTGTATTTAATGTATTTATGGATATGTTTTGGTTTAAATGTATCATCTTGTTGATTGTTTTCTATTTGTACTACCTGTTCTTTGTCCCTCTTTTATTCTTTTTTAAAACTTATTTTGCATTAATATTTTTTAATGATTCAATTTTATCTCCTTTGTTGGCTTATTAGCAATTGCTCTTTTTATGGTATTTCAGAGGTTATTTTAAGGTTTATCATATACAGTTTTTGCATATCATGATCCAATGTCAAGTGTATTATACACTTTACATATAAAAACCTTACAACACTATACTTCCATTTTCCACTCCCATCCTTTTTGCTGTTGTCATAACATTTTATTTCTACACCTGTTATAAACCTCACAATGCATTTTTTTGTTTTAATTGGTCAATTATTTTTAAAAGAAATATAAATATATAAGAGATTCTTTTGTATTTTCCCACATAGTTATCATTTCCAGTGGTCTTTATGTTTTAGTGTTGACTTAGATTAACGCTTCATAGAATGTAGGTGTGCTAGTGATACATACTTTCTCAGCTTCTGTATGTCTCAAAATGCCATTACTGTATCTTTATTTTTGAAAGATACTTTCACAAGGCATGGCATTCTAGAGTGATTTTTTCCCCCAATATTTTAAAGATGCTGCTCCACTGTGTTCTTGCTTGCATTGTTTCCAACAAGAAATCTACTGTTTATTTTCATTCCTAGTTGTGCAATATGTCTTTTTTTCCCCCTCTGTATGCTTTTAAAATCTTTTCTTCATCCATTTAAGAAGGCAGTTTAACCATAATATGCCCTGGTATAATTTTCTTCACTTTTTTTGCGTTTCAGGTTTGTTGGTTCATGGATCTATGGGTTTAGATTTTTCATCAAATTTTGGAATATTTTGGCCATTATTTCTTCAAATATTTTTTCTTTCCTTTGGGAGCTATAATTATGCACATATTAGATAGCTTATAGCAGTCCTGTAACTTACTCAAGCTCTGTTCTTTTTTTAGTGTTTTTTTTTTTGGATAATTTCTATTGTTATGTCTTCAAGTTCACTTTTCTTCTACATATCTACTCTGCCATTAATTATATTCAATGTATTCTCCATTTCAGACATTGTCGATTTACCCTCTAGAACAGGAAGTAGCAAAATATGACCCATGGGACAATTATCCCATGGCCCTTTTTTGTATAGTCCATGAGCTAGGAATGATTTTACATTTTAAAAAGTTTTTGTAAAAAATACTTTAAAGTGGTCTGCAAAGCCTGAAATATTTACTTTCTGACTCTTTACAAAAAGAGTTTACTGACCTTAGCTCGAGAATTTTATACCTTTTTGTATTACCTAAGTCTCTATTTTACATGTTCAATATTTCCTCTAGTTTCTTGATTATATGATATAGTTATGACTGTTAATGTCCTTGTCATCTTTATCATTGTCATCTTTATCATTTCTGGGTCAATGTCAATGGTTTGGGTTTTTTTCCTTGTGATGGGTTATGTTTTCCCCTTTATTTGAATTCCATATAATTTCTTATTCAATGGCCAACATTGTACATTTTGCCTTGCTGGTTTTTGACATTTTCATATTCCTATAAATATTCTTAAACTTGCCATGGGGTGCAGTTAAGTCACTTGGAAATAGTTTGAATCTTTCAGATCTTGCATTTATGCTTTGGTACACAAGAGAAAAGCAACATTTACTCTAGGTTTGATTTTTCCCTAATATGAGGCACAACTCTGAGAGTATTAGATGTTGTCTTATGAGTTACGACATTTTCCATTCTCTTTGGTAGAAAGAGGCATTATACCCAGCCCTGTATGAGCACTTGGAATTGTTTGCAATAGTTCTTTTCAAGTGTTTCTTTCCCCCAGCTTCAGATAGAATTTTTACATAAATGTACTTTTCAGTACTCAGCTGGGAGATCTTCTGCAGATCTCTGGATTTCTCTGTATAGTTGTTACCACTCCTCTACTCCACCCTGCAAACATTACCTACCATGGCCTCTGACTTCCAGTTTTTTCTCAACTCAGGGATCACCAGGCTTTGTCTGAATTCACCTCCCTGATCCACTTTCTCCATGCAGTAAATTAAAGCAATTATAGAACTCCTCTTATTTTCTGTTTCTCAGGCATTATTGTCTTTCCTTGCCTGATAGCCTTTCTCTAGAAAAACTTTATGTATACACACACACACACACACACACACACACACACACACACACAATTGTTGTTTTTGTAGTTGCTTAGGGCAGGAAGTGGGGGACCCACAGAGTAGTCTTAATAAATATAGTCCTTGTTACTCCATCCTAGCCTGAGCAGATGTTCATTTGATTTTTTTAAACACCCTTCGCAATTTAGCACCTACCTACCTTTCCATCTTAACTTTGCCTTAGTTAAATCGATCATATTTGTTTTGGCACTTTGGCTCACTTTAACCCCTACCTAAGATTCCTTCTACCTTCTTATGCACAGTGCTACAGGACTTAGAGAACACAGATTTCCATTCTCTTAGAATCAACATTTGGGTATCTTTCAATTTCTTAGAGAATTTTTACTTTAACCAGGGCATGGTGCCTCATGCCTCTAATCTTAGCACTTCGAGAGGCCAAGCAGGCAGATTGCCTGAGCTCAGGAGTTTGAGACCGGCCTGGGAAACATGACTAAACCCCATCTCTACTAAAAATTCAAAATGTTAGCCGGGCGTGGTGATGCACGCCTGTAGTCCCAGCTACTCAGAAGGCTGAGGAATGAGAATCACTTGAACCCAGGAGATGGAGGTTGAAGTGAGCCGAGATCATGCTACTTCACTCCAGCCTGAGTAACAGAGCAAGTGAGACTCTGTCTCCCAAAAAAAAAAAAAAAGAGAATTTTTACTTTAGATTGTCCTTACCATAGTATTAGAATAGCAAAATAGAAGGGATTAAAGATTAAAATAATGTGTTTTTTTCAAAAACTCTCCTTTCTCTCAAAGATATTTTTATAAATTAGAGAAGACTTGGGCTGGACTGTATCTAAATGCAGAAAATTTTGCTTTTTCATATTGTTTGGGGAGGTCTATTCTTCTACCTTTCAATGAGGGAAAATGAAAAGACTATTAATAATTTGGGGAATTGGATTCAAACTCTAGTGCTGTCACTAAACTGCATGAATCTAGGCAGGACATATTAATCACCAGAGTCCTCAGCTGCTTCTGTGTTGTGAAAAAGATGCTAATGTCATAGGCTCCATCAGTCTATGATTCTCCTGTTTAAGATAACCTTATCAGTTCTAATAACTTTATTGCTTTCATTTCTTCCAATATGCCTTTGATGTTTTCTCAGGATATTTCATTAAGCAGGAGAGGATGAATAAAGTAGATTATGGACCCAGTTTGGTCTGCTCAATTCTTTGCAAGCTGCCAGACTAGAAGCTGAATATTTTGTCTATAGTGCTTGTATTTCTGAGATAGTCACAAACACTTCACCTATACTCTCCTGGCTAAGAAGGTATTAATCTTAAATTGAGTGTTTCTGGGATACATATTGTATAAAAGTTTCTTTGAGGTAGAGAACAACTTTTACTCTTCTTTCTATCTGCCAGAGTGTTTTGCACAAAGCAGGCTCCAATCAAATATACTTTATACTCTCATGTACCTTATCTCATTTATGAAACATTTTATTAAGTATACATGCTAAAATAATATTTAATTTAAAATTCTGAACCTTTAGGAAAAAAATCCAGATATAACCCACTTACCTTTTTTTATCCTTAAACAGTTAATTTATTATTTTTATTCTTGTTAGACACAATACAATAAAGACAAATAAAATAAAGTAAAATAAAGGGTAATAAAATTACCCCCTTTCTGAGATCAGTTTAATGAATCCTTTACACAAATTAATAGTTTGCCTTATATGTAGGCAGAGAGCATAAAATTTAATGTTAAATGATTTTTAAATTATAATGAAGATATTATTATTTACTCACCTTTCCCTTTATCTTCACAAGACAAATAAACAGATCTTTAACATACCTGGAATGATATGTTCAGTTATGACTGATATAAACAGTCATTTCTCTAAAACTATATTTTATTTTACTAACAAGGCCTAATATCAGCCCTTCTTATTTTTTCCAGCTTACTCTAAATGTCTTCTGCTACTAGTTTATGCCCTTCTAAGCCATCCTCTGCACTGCTGAGTGATTTTTTATAAAATGCAAATTTTATTATGTTATCATGCTTATGATTAAAATTCTTTAGTGGCTATCTAGGGTCAAGTACACATCTTAGCAAAGCTTATAAAGGCTTATAAAGTCTGCATCTGGGATGGGAGTAACATTGGCAGAGGGAAATAAAGCATTCTGGAGCAAATGGAACCAGAAGGAGAGTATGAATAGGATAGCTTGAGGAAGCTTTTGCAGAGATGAGGACAACAGTTGCTTTCCAGTGGGCATCAAGGTTGATATTCAGACAAGAGTATTTCCAAAGTACCAAAACAATGAGACAGACTAAAAATGAAAAGGAGTTATATATAAGAAGTAGAACTCCCATTTTATGTAGCAGGATATGTGTGTGTGGGGGGGGGGTGGTGGGGGACAGCTTGGTGGCTTAAAGGAATTAGAGCTGGACAAGAATGAACATTCACAATCTGTCCCCTGCTGACATTTCCAACCCCCTTACTCACTCCCTAAAGTCCAGTCTTCTGAATGCATTATGCCTTTCTCTTCTTCACTTCTAAATGTTCGCAAATGCTATCCTCTCTTCTAGACTCAGGTTCTTTCTTCCTGAAACTTGTCTTGGATCTGTCCTCCACTTGGCCATGGCCTGGTTAATTGCTTTCTTTCTGTGTTGGCATAACATTCCATTCACATCTCCCTCATCACACTCGTATACTATGTTCTGTCCCCCAAAACTAGATATAAGTTTCTCGAGGTCATGCTCTGTCTCTTGTTCATTTTTTAATCTCAAATACTCATCACAGTTTCGGCAGATAAAAATCAATATGGTACTATTGAATGAAGGAGTTTACAAGTTCCTAATCAGTTAGTTAATTAACTAATTAATTACCCTTGTGGCTCAAACCAAAGTTTGTTACTCTCTCACCTTTCTTTCTGATCCTGTCTTTCACCTCTTGACTCCCCTTTTTTGCTGTCTAGCAGACCAGTGTCTTCATGCCATTTCAGTTCTCCATAGTCCTACGTTCCACCATCCTACTCTCTTTCCTTTTCTATACAAACCCCAGCTCCAAGAGTGGTGATTCAGTTCTATCAGTGATATCTGGGAAACTGAAACTAAGGTGTGAATGATGCTTAACCACTTCCCAAGATATTTGCATTTCTGTTTGTTTTAAAATTAATAATTTTACTGTTAAAATAATACATGTTTATTTTGGGCAATGTAGATATATCGTTATTTAACAATTATTTACTTGTAGGCACTGAGAGAATATAGCAATGGAAGGGTGCGGAGACAAAAATCTGCTATCATGGAGTTTAAGTCCTAATGGAAGGTGACACCAAACAAAGGAAATGGATATATAGTAAATTAAAAGGTATTAAGTATTCCTCTGTGTGTGTGTGTGTGTGTGTGTGTGTGTGTGTGTGTGTGTGTGCGCCTGTATGCAGGAGAGGGAATTGGGCAGATAATTTATTTTAATTGATATGTTGCTGAACTATAAGGCCATATTTTTATCAGATAGAGGAGGAACTGTACATCACTATCACTTGGAGATCCTATATTTTGAGCTGGACATAGTGACTGGCTGGGATTTTGAATTGTCTCTTTTAAGAAGGAGGTTAGCTCTGTGTAGGAAGAAGAATAAAAAAGACTATGTGATAACCGGTAGAATATATTCAGCAGAAACTGGCTAGCTGTTCACCAAACCCAGTTTTTCTTCTGGTACAGAGAGATTACATTTCCCAGCCTTCTTTGCAGATAGAAGCAAAAATATGCTAAGTTCTAATTAGTGAGATGTTAGTGGAAGTGATGAGTGCCACTTTCTGACCTAATCTGTATTTAATATGTCCCATATATGTTCTCCTTTTGTTCCCTGTTTGCTGGTTAGATGCTAATTCTCAGGGCAGCCTAAGAAACTGTGTAATGAAGATGATAGAGGCTCCATCAGCCTGCATATCTTGATCTTGTAGATAGTGCTTCATACATAGCACTCTGAAATTATGCTGTCCTCACTTCTTTGAAACTGCCACTGGTTGAACAACAGAGGAGTAAGAAATCAATATATTTTATTAAACTACAGAATTTCAGAATTTATAAGTTATAGCAGCTAGTGTTTTCTTAACTAATAAATAATATTCTTTGTTATGTTTGGGAGATATCCATGTACTTATAGTGTACTGTAGGTGTTTTAAAAATGAGGATTAGCATTAAATTTATTAGACACCCTTTTGATATCTATCTCTATTTTCTCCTTTGATCTGTAAATACCTTGTGGTTATGTCCAGTCTTCTAGATTAAACTATCATTTAATTTCATGAGACTAAAATTTCCTTGCTAAGAACAGATTTTTCTTTTAATATATGTTTTGTTTGTTTTTTGTTTTGAGACAGGGCCTCGCTCTGTTGCCTGGCTGAAGTGCAATAGCGTGATATTGGCTTACTGCATCCTGGACTCAAACTGATCCTCCTGCCTCAGCCTCTCAAATAGCTGGAACTACAAGAACGTGCCACCATGCCTGGAGAATTTTTGTGTTTTTTGTAGAGATAGGGGTTTCATCATGTTTCCTGGGTTGGTCTCAAACTTCTGGACTCAAGGATCTGCCTGCCTTGGCCTTCCAAAGTGCTGGCATTACGAGTGCGAGCCACTACTCCCAGCCTTAATACATTTTTGAATTTGATTTGGCAAAATTGTATTTAACATTACTTCATCTATAGCCATAAGTGCTATTTTGTTTAATTTCCTTTCCTTTCTTTCTCTTACTCTCTTTTTCCTAAATCCTCTTGCTTGGTGGTTGTTTTTTGTTTGTTTTTACATTTGTCAACTGTTGGTATCAGATTTGTAGACCTGATAAATCAATCTGGAAGTTTTTTCTTTTTAGTTATATCACATGGTATTTTAAAAGAATTTGTTGCTAAGAACCATCTGGCTCTATAGTCTTTTTATATTTTCCCAGAAAAAATTATGTGTTCATTTAGGCTTCTACCTAGCATATATTCTTTTTATTATTTCTGGTTTTCCCTATGAGCTCAGACACAAAGTTGGAAAATAAGGTTCCCTAGGGTATAATCAAGGTAAGGATAATGACCAGAAATTCTGCATAGGTAATGATTCATGTTTTTATACATATATTTCTATGTAAAATATTCTAAACATATATGAAAAGATAAGAAGAATGAACATTTGAGCCACCACAGCCCATCTTTGTCAAATGGGAACACTGTCTCTCTTTTTTTTTTAAACTTTATAACTTTCAGTAGGATCACTTCTTTTGGAACTGAATCTTGATGCTACCTGTATTCTGAATTTTAGCTATGTTTTGATACAGTTATTTCTCATTGTCTTGGAATGATTACTTTGAACATTTCATCATGTGATTTTGTTAAAAAATGATAAAATTTAATATGAAAAAAGTTATTGTAAATACGTTATATATATGTATTATACATATAAAACATAAACTAATTGTAAGGGTACATGCTAGTTGTATTAGTTTTCTTTTCATTCCTTACTGTATAGGCCATACAATATACTTGCCATTAGTTCTGGTTCTTCAAAAATAACAAAACCTAATTTAATAGTCTGGTGCTTAAAAACAAATGCAATGAAGTCATCTAAATTTTGGCTCAGCTCTGCAACTCTGGGAAAGTTACTGTTCTAAATTTCTTTATCCATTGATATGGTTTCTCTGTGTCTCCCCCCAAATCTCATCTTGAATAGTAACTCCCACTATTTCCACATTTCATGAGAGGGATCCGTTGGGAGGTAAATGAATCATGGGTATTGGTCTTTCCCGTGCTGTTCTTGTGATAGTGAATAAGTCTCATGAGATCTGATGGTTTTAAAGACAGGAGTTTCCCTGCACAAGCTCTCTTTTTGCCTGCTGCCATCCATGCAGTACGTGACTTGCTCCTCCTTGCCTTCTGCCATGATTGTGGGGCCTCCCCAGCCATGTGGAACTGTAAGTCCAGTAAAACCTTTTTCCTGTTTAAATTATCCCATCTTGGGGTATGTCTTTATCAGCAGCATGAACACAGACTAATACATCGTAAAATGGTGAAATAACAGCAACATTATGGAGCTGTTGTGAGCAAAAGCATGTAAGGTGCTTGCTTCAGCGCCTATTACATAGTAAGAATTCAATACACATTTTTTTATTTTAAGAAGAATTTTTTTTTCCTAATGAAGATTAAATTTTCTTTACATCTTGACATTTAGAAAATTAACTTTGTTCATGTTGTTTTATCAATTAGTAGTATCCTTACCTTCCAAGTAGATAAGAACCTATCATTTTTGTTCCTGTGAAAAAGCAGAGATGGGTGCCTAACTTGCTGTGTCTCCTCACATCTTCTCCCTTCCTTTTCCCCTCCAAGTTCTTTGGATCAACTCAAGAGAGGGGTGTCATGAAAGTTTTATTACTTGGCATTGTCATACCACAGTCTACTATAGGGAAAACATACCAGTGAACCAGTGAGTCTGGTCTTTCCTCTTAGTGGAGAGAAGGGCATGTGGTCACAGTTTCTCTACCAGATGGAAGAGGAGTGGCTCAGTTTTTAGTTTTGTTTAATCACCATTGACTTTCACTTTAGATTTCCCACTTTCTCAATCCCAAAGTAGGATGCTGCTCTATGCTTGATGGTAACAGCTCACAAACTCATCAAAACTGAAGTGAACAAATATTTATTGATCTTTTATAACAAACAAGGCAATGTTGCTTAAAGGAAAACAAATATAAAAGATTCCATTGACAATGCATTTTTTCATCTGTTCTGCACAATGCTTTTGTCATAATGGAGATGTGATAGCAAACATTCCAGGACATTCAGTCTTCAGCAGCAGAACTTAGGGCAGATGACTGGCTGCTGCAATGTGAATACAAAAATGCCTGACTCACCAAATGATTTCCTAGAATAGTTAGCTGGGTGGAGACTCACCAAGTTAATAACTAAACCCAACCCTCAAGTCTATTGGCAAAGGACATATTTAAGTTTCATGACTCTGTATCCACCCAGAAAGATAAAGGAGGCTTTGAGATCCTGCTTGGTAGACTGGGAAGAGGAAAATGATTCATTAGGTACCTGGAACACTGAAGGCCTGCACTGGAAATATTTTGAAAGGCAAGGTGAAGTACTAAACCAGTCTTTTAGAGGCTATACCATATCAAGCCTGAGGCAGATGATGATTCAATAAATGACTTTTAAAAGCAAGAAAAGGTTGTGCAACAGAAACATAGGGTAGAACAAATAATCTTTGCATTGTGAACAGGTGAGTCAAAAGCTGTGCTGACTTAGAAAATGAAAAACTAGTTAAACACCTTCACAACTTTAAAACATCTTCTACTTAACTAAAATATTAAATGACCTAAGGTATATAAAGCATCTATCCCAGTGTCTGGCTGACATGTAGTGTCGCTCAATATATTTTTCTTCCTTTCATCTCTGATCTTTGCTTTTTTCGGTTTGTTTAAGAGAAAAAAGTACTTTAAGAGGAGATTTCTGTCTAGTTTCATGTAAGTTTATATTTCTAAGATATGTGTGTCTAAAGTCTAGCACTCTCTGTTGATTTTACTATTAACTATAAACAAACATAACAGAAAATTTAGTTTTCTGTATCAAACATCTGTCATGTGGTTCAGAAATTATTTTGGGACAACATTTTGGAATGAAGACAGTTAGCCCACTTTGGCATACTTATGACTTTGTTTAAACAGTACACATAGCAAAAATATAAATTTAAAAAATATCACTGGTAATTCCATGTAGTTATTCATTTTTAAATGCTAAACTATGAGTATTGATATTTTAAGTTTGGAACCAATTTTTCTGGTTGTTTCCCTGCAAAAATAAATGATGCTTTGAAATATTAGCAAATTAGAGCAACTTTTCAACTTTTCCATAATAAATTATTTCTCAGGCTAGAAAAAATGTGATTCCACAGATACCATTCAAAGTCATTTCATTCTGAATCAGGATGACAAACACTCTCATACATAAAATCAAGTATGTAAGAAATGAACAATCTAAAATATTTGAATGTCTCTTTTTCAGCTCTACCCAGTCACCTATTTCATGTTTTCTTAAAATGTATATGCAATCATTCTATATATTTAGAACTTCATTAAACTTGTATATTAAATAACCTCAAAAAATGTTTTGTTATCAACATTTAATCATATATCTCTCACTTAATGAGGTTTTGCTGAATCAAGCTTTTTCTTTTCTAGCATATGTTAATATCATTATCTTCTAGGACAAAATATCAGTTAAAAAAAATCATGAGGATTTACTTGACTGAGCATATGTAGAGTTTTTAAGGGTGGATTTTAACTCTTTTGAGAACTCACCTTCCTGTTTTTCACTCTTTCTGCCTCTCTGCTCCAACAAACACTGTTTTGGGCAAGTTTAACCTCAATAGATACAACCTTGTTGTTGGGCCAGTCCGTCTACAGACAGGATGTAACTTGTAAGAAGGAGAGGCACTGGTGTGCCAGAAAGATTGCAGCTACCAGCTGAGAGACAGGTCTGCCGCTTCCCTTCCCTTTGCTTTGCTACCAAGTCTATGTGTGCCTCAGAAGTGGGCCATGTAACTCAGGAGTGTCAGGAGCTGCCACTGATGCCAGGCTCTTTGTAACGAAGAGGAGAAAATACAGGATATAGAATAATTGAAGGGGAGGTGGTGCTCCCCAAAGGAGGGGCAAAGAAAGAATGGTCTGAAGACTTCAAATGGTTGGCAACCTTATTTTCTTACCTAGGGCCAGCATTTGTGTGAATATGGGTGCGTGTGTGAATTTGTATACAGGAAGGAACTAGCTTTGTGAAATAACCCCAAGCATGACTGGTAAGTCTGCCTCCCTTTGAAAAACAATTTAAAAAAACTCCTTTGAATAATCTTATAACAGGAAATAATACAATAGAAACTGGAGAATTGTGAGGCAGAAAAATCTAAGTGCCTAGAACAATAGAGGCTAAATAATTAAAATACTGTGCCTATATAATTGAAGTTGAAAATAAACAGAAAGGGAATTTTAGGCACCCAGTTTAGTTAACTAGGCAGCAAGTAAAGTAACAAAAGTATGAGTCACCCATTTGCTAGGTTTTCAAACATATCACATATTTTTAGTATGCTTATCTTCAAGTATAATTGTAATCCTTATTCTCTGCATTGCAACTTTTTCAGATCATAGTCGTAAAGAACTGACAAAGTACTGATTGCATATATTTCAGAAAAATACGTGTTGGTAAATTTAAAAATCTAACTATTAATAATAAAGATAAATGGGTTATTGTAGAATTAAAAAGGCATATGTATCATATTTTACTTTAGTCAGATTGGAGTAAGTTTCTCCCACTATTATGAAGTAGAGATGTATGTATGTGACTAGTTATTAGACAGCCATCAGATTACTGTGATAAATATATACCTACATGTAACCTAGATCATTACAGGAAGAAATTACTGAAGTAATAATATACCAAAGAAACAATACCATGATGACAAGTGTTAAGGAATGAAGTTCCTTCCCTATGAATTCTAACTAATTTATTATTTTCATAGTCTGTCTCATTTCAAGACCTGTATTTCTCTTTTAGACACGGGACACCTGTGTTTTCTGATCATAAACTCTTTCTCCAGTGGCCTTTGACCTTTTAAGTAGATCTGTTTTGACAAAGAATGTCAAAGAAGGAAGTGACAAGGAAGGACTCGAAGATGTGCTACTGCTGGAAACAAATTTTGATTTTCTAGTTTTGCTTGGTGGGAAGCCTACTTGTCATTTGTACTGCTCTTCCACAATTAGTATGTTTGAGCAACTTAAAGTTCAGTGGCAGCTCCTCACAGACTCATTGTTCAGAGTTTATTTATTGTGAATAGTTTGCTTTTAACAGTTTTATAAAATGCTCCTTACTATTCTCATATTAATTATTGACATCACTTTATTCTTCATTCTCACTTCCTTTGTTTGCCTCAGTTTGATTCATTATCCTTCAGTCATTCAAATATTCTTCATTATCCTTCAAATTGCTGCTTTACTGTCCCATTTTCTAAACATATTTTTTATATTGACAACTGACTCCTTGGAAAGAGTGAAAATAATAATACTATCTATTAGGGAACTTTACTGATAATCCTATAATGCTTTATGAATAATGATTAAGATATTTAATAAACTGTATCTTTGAAATGATCATTGATGGGATTGCTTATTTATACTCAAAACAATGAAACAAACTACTTAAAGTTAAATAAAAATGCATTTGTCTACGTGAACTACTTGCAATAATTAATTCTAAAATGTCTATTAGGCCAGTAGTACATTGTATGAGAAGTTTAAGCCATATTCAGGTTGGGGGTAAAAAATATTTTAGACTTTTGTACTAAGTATGAAAACACAGGTATTAGCCTGATGTTTCTTTGACTAACCCTTGTACTTTATATAGCTTGTTCTATATTCAGTTATATAATCTTTTAGAGTAGCTGAAAGGATATTAAAACAATATCTTTCAACCTTGCTTTTCTTTTTCAGTAACTAGCTTCTGTGTTAATCAGCATATTCAAGCTTCCTTCTCGTTAGTTTTTAAGAATTCCAGGAAATGCTTTCCATGGCACGTTTTAAGAGATTTTATTATAGGATTAAAATCCTTTCAGCAAACAATAGGCACACACGAGACAGGGTCCAGGTATGCTGTCTTATAAGCCAACGCTACACTTGAGGTAACTCTCGAAATGGACTACATTTAATTATTTTCTTCTTTGTTTTATGGCAAAAGTAGCCAGGTCAAACATTTTTCATGCCATATCTTAACTTAGATTCTCTATGTTGTTTCAGGACAGTGGAAAAGCTGCCGGGAAAAAATGCAGAAAAATTTTTTGACGTGAGTTCATAGTCTTCATTCAATGTCTGCTGGGCCCTCAATATGTAATTACAATTATTTTTTTGGGTGGGTTCACCTCTGGTCATCCTTCTATCATTAGCTATTCCTAATCTTCACTGGTACACAGAGTTTCCATACGTAGCTACAGATGGCTGTGCTTTTACCTTATAGATGAGACTGAAGCACCAGGTGGGAGCTCTTTTAGCTTTACCAACCACAGTCTACACATTTACCTGCTTCCACAGTCACCCTTATGGTTTTCTTTCTCAGTGGTAGAAATGTGCTTCTTTTGACAAAGTCCAGCCCGTTCATCTGTGCTCCTGAACACAGCCTCTCCAATGTACTTGTTTTATATATATATATATATATATATAAATAAATCGATTTTATATACAACTATATTTTATATATATATATTCCCCCCATGGGATCTTGCCATGTTGCCCAAGCTGGTCTTGAATTTCTGAGCTCAAGTGATCCACCCACCTTAGCCATCCAAAGTGCTGAGATTACAGGCATGAGCCACTGTGCCCAGCCTGTCCTGTGTCTTTGATTCATCATGTATCCTCCCCTTCTTCTTTATTTTTCCACTAGTCCTTTGTCACAGGCCTTAGTTCCACAGATTCAGTTCTCACCCTTTTCCTTCTTTCATTGTGTACATCACAAAGGAGATCTTATCCACATTCCCGGCTTCTGCACTCACATTAAAGCCATCTACACCTGCCTTCAGCCCTAGGTGATCTCTAGGTGCCCACAGGATCCCTCTACCTGTCTTCTCAAAGATATGTCAATATTAACAAGTTTAAAATGAATCCATTATAATTGATGTATTAGTCCATTCTCACACTGCTAATAAAGACATACCCAAGACTGAGTAATTTATAAAGGAAAGAGATTTTATGGACTCACAATTCAGCATAGCTGCAAGGCCTCAGAAAACTTACAATCATGGCAGAAGGGGAAGCAAACATGTCCTTTTTCAGATGATGGCAGCAAGGAGAAGCGCAGAGCAACAGTAGAGAGCCCCTTACAAAACCATCGGATATCATGAGAACTAATTCATTATCACGAGGACAGGATGGGGGAAACCACCCCGGTTTCAATTATCTCCACCTGGTCCCTCCCACTACACATGGTGATGATTCAATTATCTCCACCTGGTCCCTCCCACTATACATGGGGATTATGGGACCTACAGTTCAAGATGAGATTTGGTTGGGAACACAGCCAAACTATATTGGTTGAGAATTAAAAAAAAAAGTTTCTTCTGTATTCTCTTTGTTCTGTATTCTCTCTGTAGTGAATGGTATTATGATTGTCACATCCTGAAACCTAGGAACCATCTTAAGTCTTCCCTGTCTCTTACCCTCTCACTTTCAGAGAATCACCAAGCTCTGTTGAACTTAATAATAATTCATACTGCTGAATATGGCAAGGCATTTTTAAAAGAGGACTAAATGTAATTCTCAGTCTTCATAGTCACTTTGTTATGTGGGTGGCTAATATCATGCCCATTTTAAAATTAAGAAAATTGAGGCACAGAAAGGCAAAATAACTTGCTTTAGTCACACAGGTAACAAAGGGCAGGGATGGGATCTAAATCTAGGCAGTTTACAGTGCTGGCTTCTTAACAATCGCACCAGGGTGGGCTTGCTAAATGCCAGGATCTTAAATACCTCTTCAGGTCATTTCCTCATATTCTTTCTCATTTTGGTAGACTTGGTTCCTGTGCTCCTTATTTCCTGCTGTGTAACTTCTTACAACCTGCTGCCCTAAGTCCATTTTAAAAATATCTTACTAATTAGCCCTCATCAAAATTTTCAGGGTATTGGCTAAGCTTTGTCTTTGTAATCTATAGATTAGAGATTTTGTTTCAAGAAAATTATATTCAATTATATATTTGAATTTTTCCCATTCTATATATTCTTTTCTTCCATGACAGTGATTATTGGTTTAACGTCCGTATCTACCACCTCCTTTCTTATCATTTTTATCCCTGTTCTTTCTCAATTCATTTTATGTTATTTACTCAAGGCTATTCTTTTTGTCTAGACTGTATTTTTATCCATATCTATGTCTTACCTTTTGTTGACTCTAATGAGAATTTCACCTCTGTAATAATTTCATTTTATGCATCTATTCATCTCTGAGATCCACAGACTCACTTTTCATCTCCTATTCTTTCAGGATCTTTTTTCTTTTTTTTCTAAGGAAGGCCAACTTGCCTTTAGTTTCTTTGAGTTTTGGGAGAACTGTTTGAAATTGGTCATTTTTCTATGAACAAGTCCTGACATTTTGTGTTCTTTATTTGCCTTTTGTTTCCTTTTTTCACCTCTGTATTTTTTATTTATTGTCTAAATTCTACCAGGGAAATGGATGTTTCAGAAAGAATAAAAGATAAAGATAAGTGATAGTTTCTGAAATTAAAAAATAAACATATACAAGTTTTGAAAGAGAATGTTATCAATTCTGTAATCTTTCCTACTTAACATACCCAGGGCTGAGCCTGGATGACCTAGAACATAGAGTTCTCCTATAGTATTGAAAGGATGTCCCTCAGTCCATGGTAGTGAACTCAGAAAGCTTGTTTTCCAACAGGGAAGGAAGATAAGATGCAGGGAAAGTTAAAGAAAAGCTTGTCTATTTTCTAGGAAGAAAAGGGGAAGGAGAGAGAAGAAAGAGAAAAAGAAGAGATTCAGGAAAGATGTGTTTCAATTTTGCATGTGCTAACTAAGTGAGGGCAGAACAGGCAGAGGACTCTTATTTCTGTTTTCTATTTTGGATTTCGAGAGGAGCCTACCTCTCAGACATCCCTGAAGAAATCTGGAGCATGGTTACATTATCTTGGAGGCACAGCAGAATCATGTGTTCAGAGGTTCTTAAGTTTAATTTCCCTGCTGTCTTAGTTTGTGTACTTCCAGAGACAGAGCTGAGGCAATGAGTGGAGAGTTTTGTTTGGAATATGTTCCCAAGAAACACCAGTAGATAATGGGGAAGTTAAACAGAAGGGAAGCAAACCAATAAAGGTGTGTTATCACATTATCACTGTGGGCAATTGGAGTTTGATCCTGCTGGGGAACTCTTGGGGACAGTTTACAACGCTTACCTCCAGTTTATCCCAGTTATTTGCTGAGCACTGCTTCTGAGAAACATTAATTCCTTGGTATTTTCAGCCTGTTGTATGTTCAGACTGAGTAGCTACTGATGGCCAGAGAAAGCCTTCGAGCAAAAAATTGAGGCATTGGCAGGTGAAAGGTTGGTGTGCACGGAAATGGTAATTGTTAAAGAAATATTGTCAGCGCCCTGAAAGTATATGATATACATGGTCTGACTGCTGTCAGGATATATTGAATATACAGCATTTAAAATGAATGGAGATACATTTGTTGACATGATAAATCTCAAAAGTACAATAATGAATGAAGAAAAGTTATTGAAGAATACTACCACATGATTTCATTTATATAAAGCTTAAAAACAGGTAAACCAAACAATATGCATAATTATATGTACCACACCTGTGGTAAAGCTGCAAAGAAAAGCATGGAATGATAGTCACAAAATTCAGGGTAGTGTTTGCCTCTTACAGGAAAGAAAGGGAAATGGAAGTTTTGGTTATGTTCTATTTCTTAAGCTGTGTGGTGGGTAAATGGGTGTTTGTTTTATTATGATTCTTTAAGCTATACATATAAATTATACTCTGTTTGTATATGTAATTAAAGTAAATCTAATCTAAAAGAAGCATATTAATGTTAGGTCCCTTTTCTTGCTTCAGAAAAATCTCAGGAAATTGTAAGAATTTTAACAATTCAGTTGCATGGAAACAGCTGTATACCAAACTCAAACTCAGTCACCAACTCTGATACCAAATTGTTTTTATTTTAAGTTTCTAATATTATATAATTAAAATAATGCAATACACATAGACACACGAAAGCCGTCTTATCTAGGTGTCAAAATACCGCTAGTCAATTATAATCATGGAACGATGAACCACAGTCATTGACTGTATTTCCATCCTTTAATATTTTGGTTAGAGTTTTAATTTAGTTGCTAGGTGGAGCTTACATAGATCAAACTAGATCAAGGGATATTCTCAAAGTGGCAAAATGACAACCTTCGCCTTTTTTAAAACTCAGAACTCACTCTTCTCCCCATGAGGACATATATTATTTCTCCATATATGGTTGGAACCATAGAAACCATGGTTGAAAACATTGCTGGGACAAACAAACATGACATATTTAAGACTCTGATGAGTTTGGGTATAATCAGCACTGAACTAGTAAGTCATATGTAATTAGGTTGATGATATATTTAGTGTCTAATGGATCCTGGCAACCTCTGATCAAATGCCTTCCAATTAAAAATCACAGCGGCTCCAGGGCATGAGTCCTCTGTGTCAGTACACAAATGGATATTTACATAGACCCATTGTGCAGCTGAATTCTATTATCTTAGTAGTCCACATGGAAGGACAACCAAATATCTGTAATAGGAATGTCAAGTAACTCCTTTCAGCTTTATCTACCAAATGTGTCTTTTAAAAATCTTTTAAAAACTTTGTTGTGAAATACAGTATATATAATAGAAATGCACAAAACAACAAAAAATTGGCACACTATTCTAAAAGGCAACACCTGTTTAACCACCACCTAGGTCAAGAAGTTAAACATGGCTAGCACCCTCGTGGGCACTCATGTGCCTTTCCTCCTGGCAAACTCCTTGGTACCCTTTAGAGGAAACCACTACCCTGGAGCTTTTGTTAATTAATTCCTGGCTTTGCTTTACAGTTTTGCTGCCTAACTGTGCGTTCCCAAGCAATGTAGTTTAGTTTTGCCTGTCTTTAATTTTTATAAATGGAATCACAGCATTTATGTTACTGTGTCTTGCTTGTTTTGCTCAATATTATATTCCATTAGGTTCATCCATGTTACCATAAACAGGTGTTCTCCTTAAGCTTGTCAATGTTTCTTATGTCATCTAGCTGCCACGTTTTGTAATTTCTGTGGCACTCTAGGGATGGGGGGTATCAATAATTCTTCTTTGGTATGTATGTAATTGTAATTAGCCTGGCCCTTCCACCATATGACAATACTTCTAAAAATTATAGCATGTATTGAGTACATACCATGTTCTAGGGTTGTATGAAGCACTGTTCCTGTACTACTGCTGCACTCAACATGATTCTGCCTAGTATGTAGGTTTAGCACACCTTTTTATAGACAAGAAACTGAAATTCAGAAAGAAAAAGTAAATTCAGAGTGTAGCCTTTCTGAGATTTTGTTATTAGGAACACATTTTTATTTTATTTTATTTAAAAACTTATTTTAGTCATGTTAAGGGAGTGAGTAAACTTACCATCTTACAGTAATTTTTTTCCATCTCACAAGCTCTGGTATTTTGCTCTAATAATCCATTGGTGCTTGCACACAGCTAAGAAACTGAAATTCAGGAAGAAGAAGGTAACAGCTTTGACAGCCTTTCTTCTATTATTCACACGATACTTCCTTCTGTCTGTGGCATCTATAGAATACTGTCTGTGAACTGCTTGTCACAAGAGAAATAGAGAGGTGACCTCCCATGTTGTAGGAACCCAGAAGGGCACCTAGACAGTAAGGGTGGGAAGAGCACAGAACTAAGGATTAGGCTATATCCGTTCTACACTTGATTGTCATTATCTAGCTAAGTGACCTTGAGTAAGTCAAGGTCTGGGGTTCAGTTTCATTATGTTTAAGTGAGGGTGTCGGTCAGTAATTTTCAAACTGAAGTGCAGGGATCATCTTGAGTTCTTGTTTAAATGCAGGTCTCTGAGCTTTATTAAAACCTCCCAGCCTGGGAATCTGTGTATTTAACAAGCTCCCCAAGAGATTCTGATGTTCACTATAAGGGAGAACCCATGGAGTAGGTAGTGGCCCAAGCCCCACTGATTTTAAAATTCTAAGATAAAATTTGAAGTTCTGGAACTTTAGGATTTTTCATCAGAGCTACGGGCCTACTTATTTTAGAGTTCTGTGAGTTAATAGAAGGAAATGCAAAGTCATTAAACTTCATGATGCTAAATAAACACTGGTTATCATTGCTATGAGTAAACAGCAATAGCAGAGGTCAAGGGTGCTAGTTATCAAAATAGCTTGGGATTGTTTGATGTTCATGAACTGAGTGAAAAAAAATACTGCCCCAATAAAATAATGTCAGTGTCACTGAAACTATTAATGCAATGTAGCAGGAAAAAGCAGCATAGTCTCGCCACAAGACATAGCAGCATGAGTACAGCTAACAATGGATAATATATAGAGTGCCATACAGTCTTATTAGATAAATTAAGTAGTCGTATTTTCAAAACCACTTTAAAAGTCAGCTCATTTAATTATAAAATATGCTAAATATATCACCCAACAGATTGGAGACTGTCTGGTTGGCTGATTTATTTTTACTTTGATATTACATTTCTTACATGTTTTAAAAATTCTTTTGTGACTATTTAGGGAGGAAAAAAGTCTCCTTGTATAACATTTAATACTTTCCTGGGTCTATTCTTTATATTCTGAGGAAATGGAGTTACTCAATTAATTACTCCAGTGTTTTGTGTTTTCTTTTTCACAGTAATAACCAACCTCAAATTTGTAACCGTTCTGCCTTTTGCCACCCAACATACCCTGCAGTGGCTCTCAAACCTGAATCTGAGGAGAGTGGCCCACTCCCACCAGTGAGAAGACTCACAGGGCAGCAGGGATTCTTAGCTAGAGGGCATAGCCATTGAAGGAGGTGAAAACAGAATGTCCCGGAGTGTGTGTGATTTCAAATAGCACCCCACGTATTTTTCCATAGTGGTCTAATTGCAAAGCTGGGTCCAAAACCCATCAATTAGCATTGATCTCATATTCAGTAGTAGGTTAGAAACCTTAATACAGGAGTTGTTGTGCTGTATAAACTAGATATTAGTGTCTGAAGTAAACAGAACTTCACTATCAACAGTATGTGACTGATTGGTCAAGAGTGATACTAGATTCAATATTATATGTTTATTAATTTCTATGTTAACATAGAGATTATTATTTATTTCCTTAACCAGTTTCCCCTTCTTGTTTCCCTTTTCCCTTCTTTCTAGCCCATCAGTAAGGTAAAATAGATAAAATTGTTTAGTAATTTTTCTTACTTCCTCCCCGTCCCCCTTTTCTACAGAAGGCTTGGGAGTTGATTCTTGAAGGTCAGGCAAGGTCAATTACCTGAGGAAAGGCAGACGGCTTATCAGTCAGAAGGGAGAGCATGCTCAATGGCTTGGACAGTGAGAAGTCCATCTTGGCTAAAGCATGGAGCAAGATGGTTATGGGATGTCTAGGGAGAACCAATCTTGGTTCAGTCAGATGTCAGGCTGAAGAGGGAATAAGAGTGAATGAGGAACTCTAGAAGTTTTTTTGAGAAACTTAATGAGGTAACTGGTGTTCTAGAAAATTAGTCTGGCAGCAGGATGGAGGATAGCTTGGAGAGAAGAGCAAAAAGAAGCAGGGAGAGTCCTTGGGAAGATGGAAACAGGTCTGAGACAAACAAAGAAGTCTTCATAGCACTTGAGCAACTGAAGAAAAGGGAGGAAGGGTGAGTTATGAAAATAATTTGAATGAAATATCAATAGGACATATTTGCTGTTGGATTGTGAGATTAGGGAGAAGATGAAGACTCAATGTCTTCAATCTGAGCCTCTTCCCTAGATCCTGCCTCCTTCTTATATTGCCATTTTCTTTCTCTTCCTAACTGCCGAACTTCTTGAAAGAGCTGTTCTCACTTACTGTCTTCACAATCTTACTTCTGTCCCACCACTTTAATGAAATGGTTCTGGAAAAGATAATGAATGACTTAACTTGTAAATGGAGCAGCCTCTTTTCAGTCCTCATTCTCATAGTCCCCTAGGGAGCATTTGGGAATATTGACTTCTCTCTTCATCCTAAAACATTTGCTTCCGTTGGCTTTTATAACATTGTACCTACTTCACTCTTCTCCCACACCTCTGATTACTTTTTAAAATCTTTGAATGGCTCTTCTCATTCTGTTAACACCTTATATATGCAGGGCCTCAGAATTTTATTTCTTTTTTTGAGACCAGGTCTCACTCTGTCACCCAACCTGAAGTGTAGTGGTGTGATCTCAGCTCACTGAAACCTCTGCCTCCAGGTTCAAGTGATTCTCCTGCCTCAGCCTCCTGAGTAGCTGGGATTACAGGCATGCACTAACATGCCCAGCTAATTTTTGTATTTTTTAGTAGAGATGGGATTTCACTGTGTTGGCCAGGCTTGTCTTGAATTCCTGACCACAAGTGATCCACCCGCCTTGGCCTCACAAAGTGCTGGGATTACAGGCGTGAGCCACCATGCCCAGCCCAAAATTTTATTCTTACTCTTCTTATCACCTCATTCCCCGAATCCCCCACATCACTGCAAAATTCTAAGTCATCACCTTCTATAACTTTGCCCATCATTTACAGCAAATCCCGAAGTTACAGCTTATGCCCATAGGGCTCTCCTGAAGTATAGACTTAGAGTTTCCATTACCTTCTGGATGTCTCTCCTTGGATGACTCATAGTCATTTCAAAATCAAGATGTTCAAAACCAAATTCAATATATCCTCCCCCCGGCAAAAAATCAACAACAAAACCTATTTTTCCTTCTCCATTTCCTATCTCAGTTAATGATATTGCTCTCCAATTATTTGACTAAGCTAAGTCTATCCGTGCTTCTCCATTAAACACCCGTACACGGTTTGTTTTGTGTTATCTCCTTGACTCTCCATGCTCTGTATCTACTCCCCTTTTTTCAGGTCTATAATTTCCCACTGAGACTCCTCCTAACTCATCCCAGTGCATCTAGTTGCTCTAATCCATCTTCCACATCATCACTAGAGATATTTTTCTAAAATAAATCTGACGATTTTACTCTTCTCTTTGCAAGTAGACTGCAATCTCCTTGGCCTTGGGGGAAAATCTAAATGTCTTCTCAAGACATTCATGTGATGATCTGACTTGAACCGGCCTTTTCAGACTTATTTCCCAACATTGTTCAAATGCTCAGTCTCTGCTTCATTTGTTTTAAATGATTGTGTGGACATGACACTCTCTTTCCTGGCTCTGTGGCTTTGCACATCTCATTCATTCGGTTTTCTCCTGAATTCTTTCTGATAAACTTCTATTCTCTTGTCAATTAGCAAGACACAGAAACCTGAAATTTTCTGAGCATTCAGATTCAGGAGGATTAATTTGTATGTTATACTCATAGTATCACAGTAAATGAACTTTGAACCCACTTATTAATTTACAATGGAATGTATAACTCTAGTAAATTTTTTTTTGAGACAGGAACTTGTTCTGTTGCCCAGGCTGGAGTATAGTTGCATGGTCAAAGCTCACTGCAGCAGTGACCTCCAGGGCTTGAGAGATCCTCTCACTTCAGCCTCCCAAGTCTGGGACTATAGGCATGCACCACAACATCTGACTAGTTTTTTTAAATTATTATTTATTTTTAGTAGAGACAAGGTTTTGCTATGTTACCCAGGCTGGTCTTGAACTCTTGAGTTCAAGTGATCCTTATGTCTTGGCCTCCCAAAGTGTTAAGCAAATTTTAAAGTTTATAATTTTAACTCAAAATGAAATAAATAACCTAAATGTAAGACCTAAAACCATAAACTCCTAGAAGAAAACAGGGGAAAATCTCCTTGACATTGACCTTGGCATTGATTTCTTGGATATCACACAAAAAACTCAGGCTATAAAAGTAAAAATAAATAAATTAGACTACATTAAACTAAAAAGCTGCACAGCAAAGTAAACAGTCAACAAAATGAAAACACAATCTATAAATTGGGAAAAAATATTTGCAAGCCATATATTTGATACGGGGTTAATATCCAAAATGCAGAAAGAGCTTGTGCAACTCAAAAGCAAGAAAACATATAACCTGATTTTAAAATGGGCAAAGTATCTGAGTAGACATTTCTCCAAAGAGGACACAAAAATGGCCAACAGGTCTATGAAAAGTACTCAACATCACTAATCATCAAGGAAATACAAAGCAAAATCACTATGAGATATTATCTCACACCTGGTAGGATAGCTATTAACAAAAATCCAAGAGATAACAAGTGTTGGCCAGGATGTGGAGAAAAGGGAACTTCTGTACATTGTTGGTTGGAATGTAAATTGGTGCAACCATTATGGGAAACCATATGGATGTTCCTAAAGAAATAAAAAATGGAATTACCACATGGCCCAGCAATCTCTCTTCTGCGGTATATACACAAAGGAAATAAAATCAGTACCTCTTAAAGATGTCTACACTCCCATGTTCATTGCAGCATTATTCATGATAGCCAAGATATGAAAACAACCTAGGTGTCTGTCAGCAGATAAATGGATAAAGAAACTGTGGTATACATATGTACAACAGAATAGCATTCACCCTTAAAAAAGGAGGATATCTTTCCATTTCCCACAACATGGATGGACCTGGCAAATGTTCTGCTAAGTGAAACAAACAAGACACCAAAAGAAAAATATTGCATGATTTCACTTATATGTGGAAACTTTAAAAAAAAAAGGTCAAATATATGGAAATTGAGACTAAAACAGTGGTTAGTAGGCTCAGGTGGAGGGGAGAAAATTGGGAGATGTAGATTTAAAGTTCTTAATAGATAGTAGCAGATATGTAGGCTGAACAAGTCTAAAGGTCTAATATATAGCACGAGGACTATATTTAATAATAGTGCATTGTATTAAATATTTCTGCTAAATGAGTAGATTATAGCTGTTCTTTCCACAGGAGAGTAAGGTGGGTAACTATGTGAGATGATGGATATGTTAATTTGTTTCATTATAGTAACCATTTTACTATATATATGTATCTCATAACATCATGCTGTATACTTTAAATATGCACAGTAAAATTTATTCTAAAAATTGTTTTGAGACGAGGTCTTGCTCTTTCACCCAGGCTGGAGTGCAGTGGTGTGAACATGGCTCACTGAAGCCTTGACTTCCTCAGCTCGAGTGATCCCTCTGCTTCAGCCTCCTGAGTAGATGAGAATGCAGGCTTGTGTCACCACGCCGGGCTAATTTTTAATTTTTATTTGTAGAGATGGAATCTCCTTATATTGCCCAAGCTGATCTCAAATTTTTGGGCTCAAGTGATCCTCCTGGTTCAGCCCCCTCAAAGTGGTAGGATTACAGGTATAAGCCACCATGCCTGCACCCCAAAATTTTAAAAAAGAAGAAAGAAGAAGAAACAATGTTTATGGTTGTTAGTATGGGAACTTGCTTCTTATAGGAAAATCTCCATGGGAAGTGACATTATACTTGTTATTAATTGAGCATAGAATCAGCATGAGAGGACTAAGTTGGGTGATCCTCATGGTCCACAAATCCAAGAAAGTCCAATCATTCATCTGTGTTGTAAGAAGGTATACGTCAAGGAGGCAGACTGAACGTGAAAACATAGCCAGGGTTTTGTCTATTGAGGATAATTCTTGAGACAGACTAGAAAAGCCATTGCTCCCTTTTTCTAGAATGCAGAGAAAACGGTGTCCCTTCTGGTTCTGCATTCTCTTCTTATAATCATGAAACCAGAACTTCCCAGGTTTATTTAGCTGCACAGTTATGCATCGCTTAATGACACAAATACATTCTGAGAAATGCATTTGTTAGGCAACTTCCTTGTGTGAACATCGTAGAGTGTACTTAGACAAATCTAGATGGTATAGCCTACTACATGCCTAGGCTATAGGTATTGCTTGTTGACTACAAACCTGTGCACGATGTTACTCTACTGAATACTGTAGGCAATTGCAACACAATGGTAAGTAATTGTGTATCCAAACATAGAAAAAGTACAATACAAATAAGGCGTAAAAGATAAAAAATGGGCCGGATGGTGGCTCATGCCTGTAATCTCAGCACTTTGAGAGGCCAAGGCAGGAGGATTGCTTGAGGTCAGGAGTTTGAGACCAGCCTGGCCAACAAAGTGAAACACTATCTCGACTAAAAATACAAAAATTAGCCAGGTGTTGTGGCAGGCACCTGTAATCCCAGCTACTTGGGAGGCTGAGGCAGGAGAATTGCTTGAACCCAGGAGGTGGAGGTTGCACTGAGCCGAGATCTCACCACTGCTCTCTATTCCAGCCTGGGCAACATAATGAGACTCTGGCGGAAAAAAAAACAAAGATAAAAAAGTACACGCTTACCATGAATGGAGCTTGCAGGACTGGCAGTTGCTCTGGAGGGCTGAGTGGGTGAGTGGTGAATGAATGTGAACACCTGGGATGTTACTGTTTGCTGCTCTAGACTATAAACCCTGTACACTTAGGTGACACTAAATTTATTAACAAATTTGTCTTTCTTCAATAATAAGTTAACATTAGCTTACTGTAATTTTATTGCTTTATAAACTTTTTATTTTTTAACTTTTTGACTCTTGTAATAATTCTTAGCTTAAACAAAAACACACTGTATAGCTGTACAAAAACATTTTCTTTCTTTATAGCCTTATCTTATAAACGTTTTTCTATTTTAAAATTTTTTGAATTTTTTACTTTTGACACTTTTTTAAAATTAAAAATGAAGACACAGAGTCACACATTAGCCAAAGCCTACACAGGGTCAGGATCATCAATATCACTGTCTTTCACCTCTATATGTCTCCCATAATGTCTTCAGGGGCAATAGCATGCATGGAGCTGTCGTCTCCTGTGATAACAATGTCTCCCTCTGGGATACATCCTGAAGGACCTGCCTGAGGTTGTTTTATGGTTAACGTTTTTTTTCAACCTCATCCCTGATGGTACATAAACTTTAAAATACATACCATATATATATATATGTAAATGGAGTACATATATATATATGTAAATGGAGCACATAGATACATATGTAATGGAGTACACTTTAAAATAACAATAAAAAGCATAGCGTAGGAAATACATAAACTAGTAACAAAGTTATACTGCACATAATTGTGTTATGCTTTTATAAGACTGAGAGTGGCTGGGAGTGATGGCTCATGCCTCTAATCCCAGCACTTTGGGAAGCTAAGGCGGGCAGATCACTAGGTCAGGAGTTTGAGACCAGCCTGGTTAATATAGTGAAACCCCATTTCTACTAAAAAATACAAAAATTGGTGGGGCGTGGTAGCATGCACCTATAGTCCCAGTTACTTGGAAGGCTGAGACAGGAGAATCGTTTGAACCCAGGAGGTGGAGGCTGCAGTGAGCCGAGATTGCACCACTGCACTCCAGCCTGGGCGACCGAGGGAGAGAGACACCATCTCAAAAAAAAAAAGGACTGGCAGCACAAGATTTGTTTATACCAGCATCATCACAAACTTGTGAGTAATGTGTTGCGCTACAATGTCACAATGGCTATTGTAACTGCCCAGTGGTTTTACCTTGCCTGCTGCCTAGACAGAACTGATTTATAAAGACAGGGGAATTGCAATGGAGAAAGAGTAATTCGTGCAGAGCTGCTGTGCAGCGGACTGGAGTTTTATTACTACTCAAATCAGTCACCCCAAGCATTCAGGAATCAGAGTTTTTAAAGATAATTTGGTAGGTAGGGACTTGGGAAGTGGGGAGCGCTGATTGGTCAGGTTGGAGATGGAATCATAGGGGGTTGAAGTTAGGTTTTTCTAATATCTTCTGTTCCCGGGTGAGATGGCAGAACTGGTTGGGCTAGATTACTGGTCTGGATGGTGTCAGCTGATCCATCGAGTGCAGGGTCTGCAATATATCTCACGCACTAATCTTAGGTCTTAAAATAGTGATGTTATCGCTAGGATCAATTTGGGGAAGTTCAGACTCTTGGAGCCAGAGGCTGTGTGACCCCACAAACTGCAATTTCCAATCTTGTAGCTCATTTGTTAATCCTGCAAAGGCAGACTGGACCCCAGGCAAGAAGGGGGTCTTTTCAGAAAAGGGCTGTTATCAATTTTGTTTCAGAGTCAAACCATGAACTGAATTCCTTCCCAAAGTTAGTTCAGCCTACTCTCAGGAATGAACAAGGACAGCTTTAGAAGCAAGATAGAGTCAGTTATGTCTGATCTCTTTCACTGTCATAATCTCCTCAGTTACAATCTTGCAAAGACGGTTTCACTATGACATCACTAGGTGATCGTTTTTCAGGTCCATTATAATCTTATGGGATCACAGTCATACATACAGTTGGCCATCTACTGTAACGTTGTTGTGTGGCACATGACCATAATTATAAATGTAATCACTGTAACTGCAAAGTCGCTGGTTGATTCTCCTGCCTGCCCACCTCAGGAACTTATAAGAATACTTAGTTGGATCCCCGTGTAAGGCTTGGTCATCTCTCTATGCTATAATCAGCTGCAGCTTTCAGGCTTCAGTATTTCCAAAGAGATGCAGCTCCAATTTGGAATTCTGCTGCCCATGTATTGATGGAATTGCATGTCTACCACCTAATGACTGTAGTCACTACCATTTCTTGCCTGACAGGTCTCTCTTAGTCTACCTCTCAACTCCTACAGTCCCAGTTCATGCTGCAGTTTGAGACTGAAAGTATACTACAGGCAAAATTTCTTCTTCCTCCGTAGACACTCAGTCTGTTTACTTTTAAGGCCTTCACCTAAATGGAGTAGGCCCATCCACATTATGAGGGTTGATCTGCTTTATTCCAAGTCCACTGTTTAAGTGATAATAACATCCCTAAAATACCTTCACAGGAGCCTTCAGATTGATGTTTGATCAAGTACTGGGTACTTCGACCTAGCCAAATCAGTCCATAAAATTAACTATTAAAGTTCCTCACTTTGGGTTTGTCTGGCTCCTCCCCTCACCTGGGACCTATAGAGAACTGTTTATAGAGCCAAATGTTGCTGGTAGCTTGTGTTGAACGTTGTGGTTGCTTTTATTTTGTTCTATAGCAGATACAGGTACAGAAGCTAGTAACTAGCTTCTGAGTTAATTAGTTACTAACTTGTTTTTACTTTCGCTTATTACTCAATCCTTTCCGATCAATAGCTTATTATTGTTCCCATAGTGACAAACTCTTAACAGTCTTATATACCAATTTTGATAGATTACCTTTTTTATATTATTGAGCTTTATGTACAAAATCATTTGATTTCAAATAAACATTTAATGTAAAAATAAATGTTCTTTTAAACTGATTTTTTTTACATCTGCTGTACCATTCAAATGTTTTATCATCTTACACAATTTCTTCAAAGTCTATTATCAAGGGTACATATAGAAAAGCATTTTTTAAATAAATAGAAACAAAGGGATTTTTTTCAGCTTTTACGATGACATAAAAAGTATACTCAACAGAAGTAATTTTATTACTATTTGAGAGAGGGAATCATCAACTTTTATGCAAACAATGCTAGCCTTCTTTTAAGCATTAATATAGAGCATAACTGCTTAAAAAATGACATAAGCAATAATTCTACACCTACATCTCCCCTAGAATAATCTATTTTTTTACATATGTGCACAGCTTTAGCAAATTAGAGCCCGAGATAAATGCTCGAGATCTACTATCCAGAGGCAAAATCAGAGTTTGCTAGAACTCATCATTTGGAGAGCTTACAAATCAAGGAATCTGTAATGAAAACTGAAGTTTCCCTCTTATTTTTTTTTAAACACAAAAATCCATGACTAAGAATTTAATACTGGATGGCAAATCACATCCACACTGTTCATTAAATAGCCTCACAGTTAAACACATCTTAAAGACCAATCAAATCAGTATTTATATTTTATAAATTTCTGAAGGCACCATTAGAAAGCTTATGTATCCCTTCATTAAACAAAATAGGGAACTGCATATAATGGTGCTGGAAAAAAATTTTAAAATTAAAAATTCCAATACAGATTACCTTTTGAATCGATAAAGACTTGTTTAACACACACATAAGAAAAACTTCGGGTTTAAAACATACATTCGAGGCTGGATGTAGTGGCTCATGTCTGTAATCCCAGCGCTTTGGGAGGCTGAGGCAGGAGGATCACTTGAGGCCAGGAGTTTGAGACCAGTCTTGGCAAAATGGCAAAAACCTCCGTCTAACCAGTCTCTACTAAAAGTACACAAATTAGCTGAGTGTAGTGGCGCATGCCTGTAATCCCAGCTACTAGGGAGGCTGAGGTAGAAGAATCGCTTGAGCCTCAGAGGCAGAGGTTGCAGTGAGCTGAGATTGTGCCCCTGCACTCCAGCCTGGGCAACTGAGGGAAACTCTGTCAGAAGAAGAAGAAGAAGAAGGAGAAGAAGAAGGAGAAGGAGAAGAAGGAGAAGAAGGAGATGAAGGAGAAGAAGGAGAAGAAGGAGAAGAAGGAGAAGAAGGAGGAGGAGGAGGAGAAGGAAGAATAAGAAGAAGAAGGAGGAAGAAGAAGAAGAAGAAGAAAGAGGAGGAGGAGGAGGAGCAGGAGGAGGAATAAAATATATATTCAAAATGATTTCACCCAAAGTTATCTGAGGTTTAACAACAACAAAAGTATTTTGGACATGACTGGAAAGCAGGTATTTAGTTTTTGCTCCACTATATGCTATCCAGGTTTTCAATAACATTAAATTTTATTTTCTGAAGTACTGTTCATCTTATTGTTATTCTTGAACATTGCTGTTATCTGAGCAGTTATTGGTTGGTAATTAATTCTTTTGATTATAGCCTAGTGGAGGCCAAGGTCATGGGTTCAATTCTCACATAGTCCAATTAGCCCCACTTGCTTTGGGGCCTGCAGCACCTCTCCTAGACTGTCTCTAGCTGCTGTGCAAATGAATGTATTGGACCCACAGGGCACTGTAAAAGAATGAATAAATGTGTGCAAATCTGTAGTTATTTGTGGATAATCAATTGGAAGTTCATACACCCTGTTTACAGTATTCAGTAATGTGCACAGAAACACAGAGGGAAAAAAAGAGTGCTTTTAAACTGATATCTTCACTAATTTTTTGTGTTTTTCCCCTCAAAAAAACAGAAGAAAAATATTCCAAGGGAAATCTATCTCCCTTCTAGTCTTTCTCTTAGACATTTTGAAGATTTTCCTTATATTATATATATATATATATATATATATATATATATATATATATATATATATATTTTAAAGAGGGACCTTTCATTTTAGTACCAAAATGATCTCTCAAATTTTCCTTCTGAATACCTTCAATGAGGCAAAGAGGATGTCTGTAAGACACATGGAAATAAATATAATTTTACCTTGTGCTTCTAAAACATTTTAGGTTAGGTCATGATTTTGAAAAGGTTTGACAATATCTAGCACACAAGCAAGTGAATTTCTCATTCTTCTTTTTCTTTTTTGAAAGTAATGTTTTAAAAGTGTGATTAGTATTCTGATAGATGGTTGAGGTGGTTTTTGGTTCTATGTTAGAAATTTCAGTTATGTGTTGAATAACTTAGGGTGGTTTCAATGGGCTGATTAATGACAAGATGGACAACTATTTCATATATCAATCTTAGGTTGTGCTTTATCAGCGACTCTTAGAACAGGCCACCTGTCATTTATTGTTTCCTATTTGTTCACAGCTAATTTTTTGCAATAGAGGCACCTCAGACTTTAAGGGTTGGAAGCTCCTTATCAGCACTACTGCTTTGGCTACTCTCTTACCAGCTTTCCTGAAAGGGACAGCTTTTCAGATTTTAGCAAGGTTGGGTGAGAAAGAGCTCAGGACTATTCACCTTTTGTTAAGAACTGAACTCTAAGGGAATCTAGAATTCTCTAATTATGCCACTGGGCAGTATTTAGATAAATCTTATTCCTCCTCATTTAAACAAAACAGCTGATGGTAAAGACTTGTTAAAGTTTTGTGTCAGAATTTGGTAGCATGAATTTGTAAACTTTAGCCATGACTTCCAAAGGTTCACAAGTTGGCAAACTGGGTGACATCGCATCCCTACATTTTGCAGCTATTTTCACATTAGCACAGTTTCTTATGCAGCTTTTTCTTTTTTCATTCTTAAGTGTTTCTTCAATATTTTTCTAAATAATTAAGTGTGTTTAATGATGTAAGTACTTCATGTAAAAAAAAAAAAAGTCAGACATTACAGATGAAACCCAAGTCCCCCTTGACCAGTCATGTTCCCTAGTAGCTTTTGCAGAGGTAATCACAGTTATTATCAGCTGGTGTGTCTTCCCCTGGCCTTTTCTTTCTGTATTTGTATACATTTATGCATAGGGTATACCTACATAGGGATATAGTATGTGTGTGAATATACAGTTAAAAATGTACCATTTTGTTTTTGTTTCTATTTTAGATCTTTTAGTGCCCAGAATATGTATTATTTGAGTTTTGCTACGCTTAGTTATATTTATCCATGGATTTTGTCACATTCCAGACTTCCTTTTTCTTATCAGGTTCCCACACATTTCCAGCAACAGACCTTCACATTTTCTTTTTGTTTTGGTCCCACAATATAGCACAATTGATAATGTAACTTTCGTATACTTCATCTTATCACCATACATAGTCTAATCTCAGCTAGAAAATTGTCCAAACAATATTGGCCAGAAAATGATGCCTTTTCTTGTAGTTTCAATCATGAAAGTTTTTTTTAAGTGTACCAGTTAGGGATTTTTGGAAAGAGGACATATGATTTTTAAACTCCTTCCCTTTCCATGAGTTACAGAAGGTTTAATGACCTTGACGTTCTCAAGCTATCTTGGAAGATTCATACTCTGAGACAGAATTTTTGTTTCATTGAATGGAAGATAGGTCAGTTGGTCAACAATATTCACCAGTGGCCCACTATAGCCAGGCTTTAGATTTGTTCCTAATAAAGGTTGAGCTAAAGTCAGGTATTTGTAAATGGCATTATACGTTAAATGGATTAGGGGATTGTTTTTGCCAGGACTTCTGGTTGCAAAACATCCTCCCCAAACCATTAGATTGTTGAATTCTAAGTCTGTATGCTCTCTTGTTTCTGTTTCTTGGTCTTCCACTATATGCCTTTATACTGGTCTGGTCTTTCCCACCTCCTGACCTGCTACAGTTTCTTTTCCCCATAACTGCAGCATGTACCTGGCTTTGTCTTAGTGTGGTTCGGGTTCAAGTTCTCTCTCTATGACCTGTCAGTTCCAGAACCTAACACGAGTGGGCTCTCTTTGTCTTTGCTCTATCAACCCTTTTATCTACTAATAAACTAGCTGGCAATCCTGGTCCAATCACGTGTGTTGGGAGTAGGGAATAAAATTACATGGTACAAACATGGATGTCTGGGCTGATTCCTTGGGTAAGATTATAGGTAAGGATAGTTGTATTCATCTGTTCTCATGCTGCTAATAAAGACATACCGGAGACCAGGTAATTTATAAAGGAAAGAGGTTTAATGGATTCACAGTTACACATGGCTGGGGAGGCCTCACCATCATGGTGGAAGACAAAGGAAGAGCAAAGGGACTTCTTCTGTGGTGGCAGACAAGAGAGCTTCTGTAGGGGAACTCCCCTTCATAAAATCATCAGATCTCGTGAGATTTATTCGCTATCACGAGAACGGCATGGGAAAAACCGCCCCCATGATATAATTACCTCCCACTGGGTCCCTCCCACAACATGTGGGGATTACTACAATTCAAAGTGAGATTTGGGTAGGGACGGGACACAGAGCCAAACCATATCAGGAGTTTTCAGAGAAGGGGCTATGGATGGGGCAAGTAACCCCAGACACGTTTGCCACAAGGGACACATTCAATAATTTAAGCGAAAATCACTTTGGTGAATATGGCAAAATAGTTGAATTTTTTTTTCTTGGAACAAGAATAACTATCTCTTTTCTCCTGTGCATAGCACATTGGTACAATAAACTATGTATCATTCACAGCACAGGCATCGTGTGACTAAAATTATTGGAATGTAGAAACTGATGTAATGATGATAAAATTCTCTGTGGGGGTGAGATGGAGAAAAAGAGGCGCAGAGGAAACAGAGTTTTTCTTTTAATTTCAGTAATGTTAGGAAATCTGCAATTTCTATTTTGCAAAAATAGAAGTATGAATTATGTTTTACAATTTAAGTACCTGGCTTCATGAATCTAACTCTTTCTCTTTCTCACCTGTATATCTGGTACTTCAACAAGCTCTCCTGGTTCTACCTGTAAAATATATCTTGAATCACTTCTCACCATATTCGCTGGCAATGCTGTTTTTTGCTTAAAATTCTCTAATGTTTACCCAAAGTGATTAGTTTAATAACCAAACTACTAATTGTGATGGACAAGAGCTTACATGATCCAAACTCAGTCTATTGTCCATACTTCATCCTCATCTACTGTGTTCCACTCTCACCCTCATCTACTGTGTTCCATCAGCTATCTCTGTCTCTTCCTCCAACAAACAGATAGGCTCATTCTCACCTCCATGTGTTTTCACTTGCTGTTCCCTCTACCTAGAACTCTCTTCTCCCAGATCTTGACATAGCCCACTCCTCCTCATGTTTTTGGTATGGGTCCAAATATAACTTCCACATAGAGACCTTTGCTGACTCTCTGAGCCAAAGTGGCCCCTCTCCTCTCATAGCTCTTCATTTAATCATCATTTTGAATTTTCTTCATAGCTTTTTCACCCCCAAAAATGATCTTATTTTATTTTTAGATACCTGTATTTCTTATCTGAGTCTATCTCCACTTTCAAGAAGATCCACGATTGCAAGAACATTGTCTTGTTTATCGATGTAGCTTCAATACCTACCATAATGTCTAGTTCATAACCAGTACTCTAAATATTTGCTGAATAGATGAATAAAAGAACAAACGGTGAATGCTGTCATGCTTCACATTCTGTTATGCTGTGTACAGTTGTATGTAAATTTGTAGTAACATATTGGGTGGGGCATTCAATTTGAAATGGGGGAATCTTATGTGCCCCTGGACCTCCTCAGTGTTACCATTATAAATACAGATCCTGTCTACTTATCTAGAGATATTTGCGTTAGGTCTTCATAGGGGAATTTAATACAATCCATACTATCTTCAGAGGACACAATAAAGATGCCAGCAGCATTGTTTTTGGAGTCAGATCTAGGTTTTAATACAGGTGCCACAGCATACTAATTTTGCCACTCTAGGCTATTGGCTTAAGCAGATATAAAGTACATGTACAATGTTGTTCAATAATGGGTGTTAATTTTCATGATCCTCATGTTCTATACCACTTCTCTTAAGTAATTACTAACTTTTCTTAAGTAAGTTTGTGACGCATTTTGCATGTCACGTGTTGTTGCCAGATTGGTTAGTTTGAAAGACAGCACTGATGGGAAATGCTAAAAAAAAAAAAGAAAGAAAGGTTCCAGGTAAACGGGACCACTTAGCCAGATGCTTTTTCAATATATGTAGTCTTGTAAACAAGTTTCTTTACATTAACAGCTTTTATCAAGAAGCAAATAGACATCAACAAACATTTAGTAAATTTACTAGTGTCCTGTATTATGAAATCTCAGAACTTTGTAATTTGTAAGTAAAAATACAAAGCAAAAGGAAGGTGTAGATACACAACTTGATTTGCGAAAACAAAAATTAATCAGACAGGTTTTGTGTTCATTCATTTATCAGCATTTTATTGTGTATCTACTGATGCTAGGCACAGGGTTGTGTTGAAGTCACAAACTTATTTGATATGTATAAATAAATAACCTTTGTATGTTTGAGCCTCAGTAAGGCATCTGATATAATACTTCTTAATTTTACTTTCAAACCATGTAAATTATTTAAGATATAAAATGTTACTTGGATCAAGACAATACAGTAATTGGGCAAGAATAGCCTTTTCAACAAATGATGCTGGGACACTTCCATAACCACACACAAAAGACTGAAGTTGGATCTCTACCTCACACTGTATGTGAGGTACATAGTTAACTTACAAGATCATCAGTCTCATGTAAAAGCAATCTAACTCTTATGATATAGGAGTAAATCTTTGTGACTTTGGGTTAGACAATAGTTTCTTAGCTATGACACCAAAAGCAAAGGTGACCAAAAAAAGGTAAATTAAACTATGTACAATTTTTTTTGTAAAAGTTTGTGCTGCAGAGGATGCCATTAAGAAAGTGAAAAGACAACCCACAGCACAGGAATGATATTTGGAAATCACGTATCTGATGAGAGATTTATATTCAGAATACATAAAGAACTCATGGAACTCAGTAATAAAAAGACAAGCAACCCAGTTACAAATAGGCAAAAGATTTGAATAGATATTTCTTTAAAGAAAATATTCGGAGAGAGATCCAAGATGGCCGATTAACAACAGCTCAGGATTGTAGCTCCCAGTGAAAGCGCAGAGAGCGAGTGGACGCAGCACTTTCAGATGAATTTTTGTTGCCCACAGACTAGGAGATTCCTGGCGGAGGAGCCACACGGGTCGCCAGCGCGACTTTTTTGGCCGGTGCGGCTATTTTGCCGGCGCCCCAGCACGGCGCTTCTCGACGCGGAGTATACGGGACGACTCCGGCTCGGCTGGTCCCGTCCCCACAAGGAGAACAGCAATTGGAAGCGCTGAGGACTGAGAGTTTCACAGTAAGCACAGCTGAACCGGGAAGCTCCAGCTGTGCGGGGAAGGGGCGTCCGCCAAAGGAAAACTAAGAAGCAGAAAAAACTTCATCACCGGGCGGAGAGATCCAAAATGGCTGATTAACAACAGCCCAGGATTGTAGCTCCCAGTGAAAGCACAGAGAGCGAGTG
>CAUYLG010057253.1:0-45016 GCA_963573385.1 Cacajao melanocephalus
GGGTAATTACCTGCTGATGCAAGCTCTCTTACCTAGAACAAATAGTCTCATTCATGTACCGAAACTCCTCCAAATAGAAATGAATCAAAGCCCAGCAACTCAATGAAAACAGACACAGGAAGCATACTTGTGTTCACATGAACTCAGATGAGATAACCAGTTAAACACTCTTTTTTTTTTAGAATTATACTTTAAGTTCTAGGGTACATGTACGGAGCGTGCAGGTTTGTTACACAGGTATACACGTGCCATGGTGGTTTGCTGCATCCATCCCCCCGTCATCTATCTACATTAGGTATTTCTCCCAATGCTCTCCCCCCCGATCCCCTCACCCCCTGCTATCCCTCCCCTAGCTCCTCAACCCCCAGGCTCCAGTGTCTGATGTCCCCCTCCCTGTGTCCGTGTGTTCTCATTGTTCAACACCCACTTACGAGTGAGAACATGTGGTGTTTGGTTTTCTGTTCTTGTGTCCATTTGCTGAGAATGATGGTTTCCAGCTTCATCCCTGTCCCTGCAAAGGACGTGAACCCATCCTTTTTGATGGCTGCATAGTATTCCATGGTGTCTGTGTGCCACATTTTTCTTACCCAGTCTATCATTTAAGCACACTTAAAAGTGCTGAAGGAAGCTCCATTCTGTTTTGCAGCCCATGTGTGTCACAGTGGAATTCCCCCTAATCCTAAATCCTAAGAGAGATCAGAGTAGACATGTGCTGTGTGTCCTCTTTGGAAGGTGGAAGGCATCCTCATTTCCTATAATGATTGTGTAACTTCAATCACAAAGACCGTCTTCTGATTCATTTAGCTTCCCAGCTGGGCGCAGTGGCTCATGCCTGTAATCTCAGCACCTTAGGAGGCCCTGGCGGGCAGATAGCTTGAGGTCAAGAGTTTGAGACCAGCCTGGCCAACATGGTGAAACCCCGTCTCTACCAAAAATACAAAAATTAGCCGGGCATACTGGTGGGAACCTGTAATCCCAGCTACTCAGGAGGCTAAGGCAGGAGAATGGCTTGAACCCGGGAGACGGAGGTCATGGTGAGCTGAGATTGTGGCGCTGCACTCCAGCCTGGGTGACAGAGCGAAACTTCATCTTTAAAAAAAAAAAGCTTCCCAAATATTCTGCCAGTAGCTTGTGCTGTCTTCATCGGGAAGAGGGACTAGCTGTTTGGTTCATGTGTTTTTATTAGTTCAAATTTGTTTTCAGTAAAAGCAGTCACTGCCCAATGCTTTGTGTGTTGGATGGGTGTGAAGAAGGTAAACCGTGCATGCTGCCTTGAGAGGCACTTCTACCCTGAAAACGGATCTTTGTGAACCAGCATTTTGGCTTATCCAATTACCTGTCAAACACTTGAATGTATCATGAAAACAGAGTGCTGTGAAATCAGTATGAGGCTTGATAACAGGCAATGAAGGTAATTGAGTAGCTTGAACACGTAAGGGTCAGTGAAGTGGAGGATAAATGCGTGTTGTCAGTAAGACAGCTCTTTGTGACCGGTTCCATGTGCAAGAGAAGAGGTTGTCATTTTGGAAATACCCGCCCTCCCCATTGCCTGTCCCCGTTCAAGTCAGAGCTTTGTGGCGGCAGAGATGGACTGTGTGCAGAGGTACCTTCTGCGTCTCTGATGATCCAGTGCCTCTAGCACAGTGGCTCCCAGCACAGTCACATCAGTGCCTGACTGTTTTATAGGCTCACATGTCACCCACGAATGGCACACAAGTTCTTTGTGACGACGTACAAGAGTCTCTGCGTAGGCGTCTGCTGGTCTTCATCATCAGACAGAGACAGAACTCCAAGCAGGAATGCAGAACGGTCTCGGGGCAGAGACACCCACAACTTTTTTATCTGTAGACTTTCGGATTGCATAGAATGATTCTTAAGGAGCTTGGGAAGCGTGGAAAAATGATGGTGTGAGTGCTGATGGCATGGAACTCTCCCCACACCCCTGGGTCTTGTTTTTTAATGTACGGAATTCTTGAGACGTGATGGTAGTGCATAGAGTCGTTGAAACACGATGTCTCTGCTGACATTGGAATCACAGCACTCGACAGGAGTTTGTTCGCCAACGATGAATTATGTTTATCTCCAAGAGGACTTTCAGCCATATTGTGATGGTGGACTCAGGTCCAGCAAATATTCAAAGCTACCTTTGTGTTTTTTTGTTTTGTTTTCTCATATTTTTCTTTTCCTTTTTTTTTTTTTTTGTTTTTTTGAGATGGAGTCTCTGTCACCCAGGCTGCAGTGCTATGGCGCAGTCTCTGCTCACGGCAACCTCCGCCTCCTGGGTTCAAGCGAATCTCCTGCCTCAGCCTCCCGAGTAGCTGGGACGACAGGTGCCCATCACCACGTCTGGCTAATTGTTTTGTATTTTCAGTAGAGACGGGGTTGTACCATGTTAGCCAGGATGGTCTCGATCTGCTGACCTCGTGATCCATCCACCTCAGCCTCCCAAAGTGATGGGATTACAGGCGCCTGGCTCATTGTTTTGTTACTTTTTAGAGACAAGGTCTTGCTCTGTCACCCAGTTTGCAGTGCAGCGGTGTGGTCATAGCCCATTGCAGCCTCCAACTCCTGGGCACAAACCATGCTCACACCTCAGCCTCCCAAGTAGCTGGGACTACAAGCATGCACCACAACACATGGCTAATATTGTCCTTTAAATTTTTACTAGACACGAAAGAAGACATATGTGGGACCAACAAACATATGAAAAAGTGCTCATCATCGCTGGTCATTAAAGAAATGCAAATCAAAACTACCTGAGATACCATCTCACGCCAGTTAGAATGGCGATCATTAAAAAGTCTGGAGACAACAGATGCTGGAGAGGATATGGAGAAATAAGAACACTCTCACACAGTTGGTGGGAGTGTAAATTAGTTCAACCATTGTGGAAGACAGTGTGGTGATTTCTCAAGGATCTAGAAACAGAAATTCCATTTGACCTAGCAATCCCATTACTAGGCATATACCCAAAGAACTATAAATCATTCGACTATAAAGACACATGCATGTACACGTATGTTCATTGCAGCCCTGTGTACAATAGCAAAGACCTGGCCCAAATGCCCATCAATGATAGACTGGACAAAGAAAATGTGGTACATATACACCATGGAATACTAGGCAGCCATAAAAAACGATGGATTCATATCCTTTGCGGGGACTTGGATGAATCTGGAAACCATCATTCTCAGCAAACTGACAGAGGAACAGAAAGCCAAACACTGTATGTTCTTACTCATAGGTGGGTGTTGAACAACGAGAACTCGTGGACTCAGGGAGAGGAGCATCACACACTGGGGGCAGTTGGGGGGGTAGGGGAGAGACAGCAGCGGGTGGGGAGGGAGGGGAGGATGAGGAGGGATAACATGGGAAGAAATGCAGATACAGTATGCACCTAAAGTAAAATAAATAATTTTTTTTAAAAATTACAGTAACATCTCATTCTAAATGAGTTTTTAGAAACCAAATTTTAACCAATTAAAGGCCATTGCATTTGTAACCTTCTATTGAAGTGCGTTGTATGTAGAAAATATTGTACATGGTATAAATAAATATTCACAAATGCAATACGCCCATGTAAACAACAGCTAGATCAAGAAATGGAGTATTACCAGAAACTTCAGATGCCCTCCTGTCACTTCTAGTGACCATTTCCCACCCAGGGGAACCACAGTTCTGATTCCAAAACATTTAGATTACCTTTCCTTATTTTTTGTAAATTTTGTGAATGTTTGTAGTCTATTTTGTCTGGCTACCTTCACTTAGTACTGTGCCTGTGAGATTTACCCATGTTGTTTTTATTCACATTGCATTACAGTATTCAATTGAATGTATATACCACAATCTGTTCATCTAATGAATTGCTGATGTCTACCTGGACATCAGTAGCTAGTTTCTAGCTAGTAATAGTTATACCATGAATATGTCTGCACTTGTCATTTGAAAAAAACACATGAATAACTTCGGGGGCTGTTAACCCTAAGAAGGGGATTGCTGTATCATGGATTGTGCAGGGGATCAACCTTAGTAGACACTGACAAACAGATTCCAAATGAGGAATTTACTTAACATTGCTGGTACCAGCAATGCCTGAGAGTTCCAGTCACATTGTTAACAACATTTAGTATTTTTTGTCTTTTTCATTTTAGCGGCATCACATAATAGTTTTAATTGGCATTTCACTAATGATAAATGAAATTGAGCATCTTTTTTGTTATTATGCTTTAAGTTCTGGGGTACATGTGCAGAATGTGAAGGTTTGTTACACAGGCATACACGTGCCATGGTGGTTTGCTGCACGCATCAATCTGTCATCTACATTAGGAATTTCTCCTAATGCTATCCCTCCCCAGCCCCTGATGCCCCGGGAGGCCCTGGTGTGTGATGTTCCCCTCCTTGTGTCCATGTGTTCTCATTGTTCAACTCCCACTTATGAGTGAGAACATGCGGTATTTGGTTTTCTGTCCTTGTTTTAGTTTGCTGAGAATGATGGTTTCCAGCTTCATCCCTGTCCCTGCAAAGGACATGAACTCATCCTTTTTTATGGCTGCATAGTATTCCATGGTGTATATGTGCCACATTTTCTTTATCCAGTCTATCATTGATGGGCCTTTGAGTTGGTTTCAAGTCTTTGCTATTGTGAACAGTGCCACAATAAACATATGTGTTCATGTGTTTTATAGTACAATGATTTATAATCCTTTGGGTATATAGTCAGTAATGGAATTGCTGGGTCAAATGGTATTTCTGGTTCTAGATCCTTGAGGAATTGCCACACTGTCTTCCACAATGGTTGGACTAATTTACACTTCCACCAACAGTGTAAAAAAGTTCCTATTTCTCCACATCCTCTCCAGCATCTGTTGTTTCCTGACTTTTTAATGATCACCATTCTAACTGGTGTGAGATGGTATCCCATTGTGGTTTTGATTTGCATTTCTCTAATGACCAGTGATGATGAGCTTTTTTAATGTGTTTTTTGGCCACATAAATGTCTTTTGAGAAGTGTCTGTTCATATCCTTCACCCACTTTTTGATGGATTTTTTTTTCTTGTAAATTTGTTTAAGTTCTTTGTAGATTCTGGATATTAGACCTTTGTCAAATGGATAGATTGCAAAAATTTTCTACCATTCTGTAGGTTGCCTGTTCACTCTGATGATAAGTCTGTTTTGCTGTGTGGAAGCTCTTTAATTTAATTAAATCCCATTTGTCAATTTTGGCTTTTGTTGCCATTGCTTTTGGTGTTTTAGACATGAAGTCTTTGCCCATGCCTATTTCCTGAATGGTATTGCCTAGGTTTTCTTCGAGGATTTTTATGATTTTAGGTCTTACATTTAAGTCTTTCATCCATCTTGAGTTAATTTTTGTATAATACGTAAGGAAGGGGTCCAGTTTCAGTTTTCTGCATATGGCTAGTCAGTTTTCCCAACACCATTTATTAACTAGGGAAATCTTTCCCCATTACTTGTTTTTGTCAGGTTTGTCAAAGATCAGATGGTTGTAGATGTGTGGGGTTATTTCTGCGGCCTCTGTTCTGTTCCATTGGTCTATATGTTTTGGTACCAATATCACATTGGTTTGGTTACTGTAGCTCTATAGTCTACGGTAGCTTGATGAGGATAGCAATGAAATTGAACATCTTTTCATAGGTCTACTGGCTATTTGGGTTTTCTATTTTTTATTGATTTGTAGGAGTTCTTTATATATTCTGGGTATGAGGCCTCTGTCAAATACATGTGACTCACTCTATTATTCTCCCTATAATGACTTTTGGTGAACCAAATTATTTACATTAATGTAATCTAATTTATTATATTTATGTATATTTCATTTTGTTTTATTATATGTTTTTCTCTTGTTTTAGAGATAGGGTCTTGTTCTGTCATCCGGGCTTGAGTGCAGTGGTGTCCTCAGAACTCACTGCAGTCTTAAACTCCTGGACTCAAGTGATCCTCCTGTCTCAGCCTCTCAGGTAGCTAGGATTACAGGCATCTACCACTATACTTGGCTCATCTTGTTTTTAGAGATGGAGTCTCCCTGTGTTGCCCAGGGTGGACTTGAACTCCTGGGCTCAAGCAATTTTCCCACCTCAGCCTCCTGAGTAGCTTGGATTGCAGGTAATTTTCTTTTTATGGCTTGTACTTCTTGTATCCTAGTTAAGTAATTTTTATCTTTTTTGAGTTGAAAAAGATCTCCTATGGTTTCTTCTAAAAGTTGTATTTTTCTTCATATTTGCATCTGCTATTGATTTCTGTGTATGTTGTGAGGTACTAGTAGAGATTACTAGATTTTCCATAGAAATACGCAAGAACACATGGACATAGGGAGGGGAGCACTACACACAGGGGTCTGTTGGGGGGGAAATAGGGAAGGGACAGTGGGAGGTGGGGAGAGATAGCATGGGAAGAAATGCCAGATATAGGTGAAGGGGAGGAAAGCAGCAAATCATGCTGCCACGTGTGTACCTATGCAACAATCTTGCATGTTCTTCACATGTACCCCAAAACCTAAAATACAATAAAAATTAAAAAAAAAAAGTATTGAAGGCAAAAAAAAAGAAAAGAAATACGCAATTAACCCAACATCTTCTAGAAATCACCATTCTTCTACTGTAATGCAGCATCATCTCACACATTTCTTATGAATTATTCTTTTGAAGAAAGTATATACAAAAAAGTGTCACATAGTTCCTTGCTTTTTCAGCATAACTGAGCCTAATTAAATCATTTCTTTATAACTCAGGTTCAATATTTATTATCAATCAAAGTTTATAGCTACCTAAGAAATAATTGAAGTATATAAAGTTATCCATGACAACATAAAATGGCCCCATAATGCTATTTTTAAATTTTGTTTATCATTTTTCATAGTTTTTAATAATTACTGTCCTGAGCATCCTTATCAGAATTCCAAGTGACAATTCCTGCTTCTAGAAGCACCAATCTAGCCATTCTCATATGCTGCTTCTAATTTTGTGTGGACTGGAAATCAGACATGGAAGCTCAGGTGTTCTAGGTGCAGACATGCAGCTGTGTGTTTGGGGAGCTCATTGAGGATTGCCGTTTGGTCAACACTCTAAGGGTGGGGAGGTAGCTGCGGGCCAGGGGCCTTAGAGGTTCCTATAGGAAGTGCTGGTGAGAGTTACCCCTAGTTGAGTAGAGCATACTAGGTCTTCACACAGTCTCCTCAACCCATCATGGATGCAGGCTGATCCTGAAAAGGGGGTGTGGCCTTGGCCAAGGTGCTCTAGATGTTGAAAGGGCTAGCTGAGCTCTGTTGCTGCATCTGCAGCACCTGGAGGAGGCGGGCTGAAGTCTAGGTGGTATTGACAGCCCACTGTAGTATGCCCCTCACCAGAATTCCAACTTTCTATATGGAGTAAAAAAATTTCATGGCAAACTGCATAAATATCTGTGCATGAATTTGAATTATGTAAAAGCATCTTTGTTCTTGTTGGCATTGAATTTGTGCATAACTTAGATTATATATTTTGATAATTCGTGTTATGGGTATATGATCATATATGTAAATGAGATATTAGTCTGATATCTATATTTCAGAGTAATGATATATTACTCTTTATTTGTATTCTATCTACTTTGCATTTCAGCTCAAATACAGTTAACAATGCTGATTAATTAGTGTGTTTCATTCATTCGCAGACTAAGTCTACTATTTAAATATTAAATTTATCCTCAAAGGTATCCTGTGATCCTGCACATTCTTAAGGGACTTTTGTATCTCACCTCTAAATTTTGTTTTCCTTAATTCTAGAGTCTCCTGGGGTGCTCCCTGGCTCCTGTCACAATCTCTGGGTCTCCTTAGGAGTGATCTACGGAACTTGTCTGGGCCACTCATCTTCTTTCACACCAATCTCTTGCCCCAACATACTTATACCTGTGGTCCATGGGAAAAGTCAAAACAGAAAAAAAAATTGTCAAATGAGAACACTGTCAAGGTGTTTGATGTGAGGAGGAAGAGGAGGAGAAGAAGGTGTCTGCATGGACATGGGCACTCTCCAATCGTATCTGCCATGGCAAGGAGTTGGAACCCAGGCTGGTTACAGCCTCTCCAAATGGGAATGATGGACAGGATCAACAGCAAATTGGCCTCCCATGAGGCATTGTACTAAAGACCTCACACGCACTTCAAAAATATCTTCTTAATAATTGCACTTATCCCAGTTTTACTGATGAGGGCTTGCCTGGAATCATAGAGTTAATCAGCAACACCACAAGAATTAACAACCAGTTCAGGCTGATTTTGAAGCCTGTTTTCATCACCCTTATTCTCTGCTGTTATCTTGGCCTTTGCTCTTAAAAACACACAGACACACACACACACACACACACACACACACACACACACACAGATACGTATTGAAAAACCCACACAAACACATACATATAAATACACACAGATACAAACATGCACCCACAGGCATACACACAGACACACAGTTGCATAAACATATGCACACACGTGCACACACACAGCATATTTTATTCAGTGTCTTGCTATAATAGGTTTTAAATATTTAACTTAATGGCAGTAATGTTGGGTCTTCTATCAACAATAAATAGACTTGACTTTATATTTAATATTTATCCTATAGTATGTGGTAGATTCTATTTTCGTCATTGCATATCTATAGAAATTTTTTTAAATAATTATTTTCTTATTAAAAAGAAACAATACCGACATACATTTTGGAAATGACAGAAAAAAAAATCCAAACCCCTAATTTCATTATGTAGAAGTTTTTGCTAGTTTATTACATTTTTTTTTAAGTTTATTGTCTCTTATGTTTTCCATACAAATGTGTTTTCAGTAAATCGGATCCTTAGGTTAATAATGTTTTGATGAATGTTATATTTCACTTAGTATGTCAGGAGCATTTTCTGTCATTAAGTATTTCTTGAAAGTTCTTTTTAACGGCTATAAAATGTTTCTCTTATGAATGTACCATAACTTATTTTATTTTTCAGCTACTGTTCCATGTTATAGCTGTTCACATTATTTTTTTGCCGTTACATAAATACGTATGATAAATACATCAGCTCACAAATCTTTAATCCCATTTCTGATTATTTCCTAATGGTACATTTTTAGGAGTAGATTGGTCGTGTCTAAGTACATGGCCATTTTTAAGGAACTTGCTGTGTCTCATCAGTGACACAGTCTGCACACAGGTGAGATGTGAACCTGTGGTCTCATACAAGCCAGCAGTAACTCATGCCTCATCTTGCCTACTCATTTACCTTTGCCGCAGCATCAAAACGTGAATATGGAAGATAAGTAATAGGGGCTGTAAAAAAAATTGGTTTTGGAGAATCAAGCCAAAACAAAAATAATCTTTGGTTAATTCAGCAAAATAAAACAATATGCTATTTTTAAGCCACTGAAAGAAAAGGGAAACAGTTCACGGTGCTTCAATCAACTCTTGACAGCATAGTCAGGAAAGTCTCTATCTTCCCAGAAAATAAAAACTTGGAAGTAAGACTCCTGAAGAGTTATTTTCTGGTTTTGTAACCAAGCAGATAATATGTGAAGTCTTTCAGAAAGGATAAGGGCAATACTTCCCATGCATAAAATTTTTAATTAACTTTTAAGTTTTGAACAAGAAGGCACACGATTATTGCCTGCATCCTGATGGCATTGTGAAGTCATCTCAGCACCTATTATAAGTAAAAAGGAACGATCAACACCAAGTAAGTAAATCTTTTTGGAATATCTAGTGTTTTTTTGTTGTTTTTTGTTTTTGTTTTTTTGTTTTTCCTACTCACCAAATAGAATAACCATGAAATGGCCGGTCTGCTTGCTAAAATGAGGGAAACACTATGTTAAAGGGATCCTCCCTTTGCCTTTTTCATGTTCAGACTTTGGGTGAGCCCCTTCACAGGGCAAATGCACAGCCCTCTTTAATCCTCAAGCTCCAAGTGGCAAAACAGAGACAACAGCACGTCTTTCCTTTTCCCTCTGCAAAGACAGTCACGCCTGGGATTTTAAAATAATTCTCTTGTTTTTATAACTTTGTCTCTTATATAATATATAGTTCTGAAAAAGTTAAAAAATACCACCCTGGCATATTGACTAGTTAAGTTAAAGGCACTTGAAAAACAGCAGGTATGAAAAGGTCACTTTGACTTTCCCGCTGTTTCTTAAAAACAGAAGATGAAATTCCCAGGGAAAGATGCCCTCTTTATACTAGAAAGATGCAGCATCCTTATTTCAAGGACAGAAGTCGAAACAGAGAGAATCCTGTACAGACCTTGTTAAAATAACTCTTGTCTTTTAAGCCTCCCATATAATTTGGTTGCTTGGCCGATTTTGTGTTCAGACACTTGGGCAGATTCTGATTTTATAGATTTGATAAAATTTGTGGTTAAGATGTACACATGTATTGTACACACTAATTGTACATTATTGTGGAAATGATTTATTTGACAATTACAACATAGCCAGAAAACTTCAAACTCTAAAATGCTTTCAAAATATAGGCTAGGAATAAGAGTTGTTATTATAAAAGACGAGGGTAAACAAGTGAAATGTACTTCTATGTGGTTATTATGGGTTTGGCACCATGATAAGCATTTGACAAAGTTATATGTTAGAAATACAATTAAAATATATTTGGTAAATTATTTTCTATCTAACGAGTCTGAATTTTGACAAGGGTCAAAATTTACCAGGTAGCTTTTAGATAGGTTGGGTCCAGCCCTTCTCAAGGGAGTAGGCTCAGAAACTTCTCCATTTCAAATGGACACAGAATAAATCATTAAAGCAGCTTGCTTGCCTGTTATTGGAATGTGGGCTCGTGGGAGGCTATCTTGTCCTAGGAAATGCTTCTCATTGACACTCAGGGCGAGGATCGGGAAGGAAGAGGTTTTAATGAGTGGTATTCTGGTTGAGAGACCTATAGCCACCTGGATATCTATGAAAGAAGCTCACACATCATAAGGCTCAGTCCCATGAGGACATGTGGGCAAGTGGTTAGGGCAGCAAGCATGTCACCTGATGGGGTGACTCATCTGAAAAAATGCAGGGGGATGTTTGGCTTCCTATTTCTTTCTCTCCTATTCTTTTGTTTTAAAGTGCTCATCTAGATACAAATATTTATCTTTCGTGTATGACATCTCTAAAGCTCTCAGAGGGTAGTGATCACTTGTGTTTTCTTCAGGAGTTTACTGGCATATATGAATGATTGGAAAAATACTCCATAACTGTATGGATACTTATGCCCCCATAAATTTCATCTGCAACTTTTTAAATACTCTAGAGGCTAATGTGATTTGAACCATTTATTTCTCTCTCTTTTCTCTCTTTCTTTCTGTCAGATTCTTTTTTCTTTTTGAAGTTGAAAAAGACATGCTGTAATTCATGAGCTTATGGCTAACCTCAGGTTCCTTTTGATTTGTTTACTTTCCAACCACAAGTCACAATTCTTTGTAATTAAACCAGCAAAAACAGCAAAATTATGTTCGTGTTAGCCAGACCCAGAAGCTTTGTTATCAATAAAGAGATAATCTGCAACTAAAAAACAAAAATGAAAACAACTAGCAGGCAGGCAGACAGGCAGGCAGGAAGGAAGGGAGGGAAAGAAAGAAGGAAAAAAGGGAGAAAATAACGTATGTTTTCCAAACTAGTTGACACAAATTCTAACTGAATTGAATTGATGGCCAACTGTGCCAACTCAATAGTGTACCCACGAATTCATCAAAGTTAGTCTATTTGTCAGGATGATGCTGTGTAGGACAATGAGAATTCCTTACAACCACAGAGTACATTCTTTAACTATTAGGAACAGTCCCTGGCAGTTACGAATGTAGCCCTGTCTGCTGTGGGCTCTGATATCTGTGGCAGCCAAAGCTATGGAGATTGCCAGCACAAGACAAGCCAGCTCCCAGAGATCCTGGAGGGCGACACGTTCTTCCTTCTTGGGAGAGATGACAGCCTCCAGTCACTATTTTCTGCAGTGTGCTTATCCCCCAGTGACCTTTCTTGAGACCCTATTAGCACATGGCTTCCTATTAACTAAGTACTCCTTAAAAGGCAACTTGACGGACACATGATTCAACTGCGTTCAGAAAAAAAAAAAAAAAAAAACAAAAAACTATGTCCTGACCTTTGTGCCAGGGAGAATTCTAATAGCAGCCAAGCCACGCCTGAGCTCCGGGTGGATGTGGATGCAAGTCTGCATTCTGCTCCCTCAGTGTGAACTTCTTAGCTGAAAGAGCTCTTTGAAGGAAAGAACCAAGGAAATATGAAAGTGGCTTTGTGAGCAAGCGTACCCAGTGCCTTTTTAAGCCAAGCGTTCACAGTCACCATCTAAATCTTATGTGATTTTTCTTCCTTAACTTTTTCTAAAGCCAAAGAACATCGCAGAGGATATACTCCAGCTTTCATTCCGGATTTATTTTAGGGCAAGAACTTCTGAATTTCAAAAGCTATCCGCTAACACATGAATAGAGTCTCTCTTTTTCTGTACCTGTTGACGTTTTCAGTACCATCAGCAGGGAAACTGAAGGGAAGTATGGTACATGTGAGGGAACAGAGATGCTGGCAGGTTTGAAAAGTTATAATATTGTCAACCAGTTATGTTGACTGCATTTCACACAAAAGCCTTTATTCAGCTTTGCTCCTTGAAAATGCAGAACAAGTTAGGTGATCTTATTGAAACAAGTTGGAAAACAGCTATTATGTATACTTTGATAAATTTGACATTTAACTGGTAAAAAGAGGCATCTTGCTTCTTTCATTGCTGTTGGTAGGGTTAACTAACAGCAGAAAGACTTAGGCAGTGAGGACTCTGAATGGGAGAGCAAAACTAGATGCTCACATAAACACAGACTCTGCTGCCAGGGAGTTAACAGCTGAGGGGTCTGCCTCTCTCAAGAGCTGTGCAGGTAGGTCATCTGGCTTCTGCTCTCTGTATGCACTCAGACCCCAGAAACAACATAAAGCCCCCAGACACACAGATGTAGCTGAGCACACACCACAAAGCGGCACGAGTCAGAGAACAATTCAAAAGACTATTGCCTAAATTAAGATTTTGTTGCAATAATTCATGTGCCTGCCTGCTAAGGTTGTATCTTTAGAAAGAAATCTGCAGGCAAGACTGTGTCCTTTTAAGAAAACACCACCACCACCACCACAATAAACATCAACGTTGTGTCCTTTTCCATAAAGGAAGAAAACAAACAATAACACTCAGCCTTTGGAATAAAGTCATTGATTGGTTCATAGGGAAATTGTTCCCAGTCCTATTGGGGTTTTATGAGCAGAACTCTCATGATAGAACCTAATAGCAGAGAGTCAAATGAGAATCATTTTAAACTGAAAGAATATTTTAACTGGAATAGCCACTTGACCAGGAAGCATAGGTTAGTTGTGGCATGAATGTATTCTTTTACTTAGACTAAAAAGAAGTACAGGAAATACATTTACCAACCAAGGAGACAATGATTTAATAAACACATAAATGCTCATTGAAAATATGGTGATATGAGATGGAGTGCTTAGTGTAAATTTTTATGGGAAATTGGACTATAGCCATTTGATAAAATAAAACAATTAAAAGTGTCTTTATAGATATATAAACTGTAGGCTGAAGTCCCAAAGAAACCATTAGATCTGAGATTTGTTTCAAATGAAATAAGAGTATAGGAAACGTCACATCTTTTTATTGAACAAATATTTGTGAGTTTTAATAATATCAAATCTATTAAAGAGATGATTTACTTATTAAAAGGTCCTTTATCTGGCAGCCTTAAAAATTCTGATGATGAATGTAATTTAAAATGTTTAGCTTATATCTAAAAGAAATGTGTGAATGTTTAGGGCTATATCTTCAAGAGCCAGATAGGAAACAAATGCTTTCTCTGAGTATAGACACACATATCACAGCATGTGTACCCATGGGTGCATGTGAGTTACTAAAGCACCCCATGCATGTGCTGAGATTAATAGACTACTCCTCTTGAAATTACATACCAAACTTTATGTGCATGTGAGATTCTTTTCTGATGATTTTATTATTTTCAAATTTTTTATTGATACATAACATCTGTAGATATTTATAGGTGATTTTTAGTATGTGATCATTTTTGTAATTTACATGTGATTTTTTTTTAATGCAAAGAAAGTATACTGATCAACTCAGGGTATTTGATGTGCCTATCACCTTGAGTATTTATCATGTCTATGCAGTGGGAACATTTTAACTTCTCTCTTCTAACTGTTTTTGAAATATACAATACACTATTGTGAACTATAGTCACCCTACTCTGCTATTGAACGTCGGACCTTCTTCCTTCTATCTAACCGTATGTTGGTATCCTTAACCAACCTCTCTTCACCACCGCCATCGCCACCCCCAACACATACCTTCTCAGCTTCTGGTATCTATCATTCTACTCTCTACCTCCATGTGATCCACTTTTTTAGCTCCCACATATAAGTGAGAAAATGCAATATCTGTCCTTATGTGCCTGTCTTATTTCACATAACGTAATGACCTCCAGTTCTATCTGTGTAACCACAAATGACATAGTTTTATTTTTTTGTGGTCAAATAGTAGTCAATTGTGTGTGTATACTACATTTTCTTTATCCATCTGTCTCTTGTTGGACACTTAGGTTGATTCCATGTCTTGGTTATTGTGACTACTGCTGCAATAAATATGGGAGTTCAGTTATCCCTTTGATATACAGCTTTCTTTTCCTTTGGATAAATGTCCGGAAGTGAAATTGCTGGATCATATGTTTTAGGTTTTTGATAAATATCTACAGTTTTTTCCATAATTGCTGTACTAATTTTCATTCTCACCAACAGTGTGTAAGAGTTCCTTTTTCTCTGCATCCTCAAAGCATGTTACTTTTCTTTTTATCAATAGCCATTCTAACGGGAATAAAATGATATCTCATTGTGGTTTTAATTTGAATGTCTCTGATAATTAGTGATGTTCAGTTTTTTTAATATATCTTTGTCCATTTCTATTTCTTTTTTTTCAGAAATGTCTTTTCATGTTATTTGTCCACTTTATAATAGGATTATTAGTGGGTTTTTTTTTTTTTACTGATTTGAGTTCCTTGTATATTTTGGATATTAGCTCCCTGTCTGATGAATTGGGTACAATTTTTTTTTTTCTGATACAACATATTGTTTCTTCACTCTGTTGATTGTTTCCTTTTCTGTGAAGAAGATTTGCAGGTCAATGTGGTCCCACTTGTCTATTTTTGTTTTTGTTGCCTGTGCTTTTGAGGTCACGGCCATAAAATCTTTCCTTAGGCCAATATCCTGAAGTGTTTATCCTATGTTTTATCCTAGTAGTTTTATAGTTTGGGGTCTTACTTACATTTAAGTCTTTAATCCATCTTGAGTTGATTTTTGTATATGGTGAGAAACGGGAGTCTAGCTTAATTGTCCTGCATATGGATATTCAATTTTCCCAAGATGCGTTATTGAAGAGAATGTCCTTTTTTTTTTATTATATGCTTTTGGTGTCTTTGTTGAAAATCAGTTGACTGTGAATGTGTGGATTTATTTCTGGGTTCTCTGTTGGGTGCCATTGGTCCTAGTGTGCATTTTTATAACAATGCTATGCTCTTTTGGTTATTATAACCTTATAAAATATTTTAAAATCAGGTAGTGTAATTCCTCCAGCTTTGTTGTTTTTACTTAGGATAGCTTTGACTATTTTGGTTCTTTTTCCGTTCCATACAAAATATAGATGTAGGCTGTAGAGATTGTTAGGAAATGGAGACAAAGAGTTAGATGTGCAAAGGGGAAGCTGGGGAGACCTGACAGATGGCTATGAATAATTCAGAGGGAAATCATCGTGATTCAGAGCTGGATTAGAGATGGCAGATGATAGACAGGGGTGAGTGTAATATATACTTCAAGCTTGTGTAACTTGCATTAGGTCTGTAACATTATCCACTTTGTGTAGTCATTTTTTCTATTTCTGTGAAAAAATGGCATTGGTATTTTGATGGGCATTACATTGAATCTGGATATTAACTTGGGATAGTATGATCATTTTAACAATACTAATTCTTCTGATCCATGAACATGGCGTGTCTTTCCATTTGTTTGTGTCATCTTCAATTTATTTCATAGGTGTTTTATAGTTTTGCTTGTAGAGATATTTTACTTCTTTGGTTAAATTTATTCCTAAGTATTTTATTAATTTTGAGGGAGCTATTTTACATGAGATTGCCTTCTTAATTTCTTTCTCTGTGAGTTTATTAAGGTATATAGAAATGCTGCTGATTTTTGTTGATTTTGTATGCTGCAACTTCATTAAAAATTATTTTTCAAATCCAAGGGGTTTTGGGGGGTATAGTCCTTTGGTTTTTCTAGACAAAATATCATCTCATCTGCAAAGAGGGACAATCTGACTTCCTCTTTTTCAATTTGATGCCTTTTATTTCTTTCTCTTACCTGATTTCTCTGGCTAGAACTTTCAGTACCATGTTGAACAGGAGTAATGAAAGTGGGCATCCTTGTCTTACTCCAGTTCTTAAAGGAAAGTTTTTCAGCTTTTCCCCATGAAAATGATATTAGCAGTTTGTTTGTCATATATAACATTTATTATGTTGAGGCCATGGACTAACTCAGTTGAAGATGATTATCTTAGAAAGAAGAAACAAACTGGAATGGGTTATTGTAACACTTAGGAGTAAGATAATGAGTTCAGTTTGAGTCCTTGGCAAATCTCAGGAAATTAGCAATAGGTTAAGAAAGAAGGTCTTCAAAGCTATTTTGAGTCCTCTGTTATTTCCTTGAAGTCTCTTGAATAGTTTGAAATGTGGAAGAAATTATGGCTTCACTCTCTTCAAATCATGTTCTAAGGTTTACTGAATTCATGTAAAGAAAAATGACTCAAAAATGTATCTTCTTTGAAAGTAATGAAGGCCACCAGATAGCAGTGTGAGATGCGTTAGTCACAGTGTTTAGTTTGTTCAGGATGAACTGCATGAATGAGATATGATTTAAAACTTCTCAAGGTTCACAACTGGGCAGGGCCACACGTTACTGTGGTTCCTGTCATCTTTTGCGGAATTCAATCTGGTTTTTCTGCCTGAAGCATTACCTTCCCTTTTCTTATTTGACTTTTCCCCAAAACTCATCACTAAAGTGGACTCAAAGTCAAGCCCACATTGCCAGGTTTCCTTATACAGACACAGAGAACAAGTAGCCCTGGCAATAACATGGGTGACCTTGCCAATTTAATGCGAAAATTGCAAAAATATACAATAAGAAATTATTTTAGGCCTTTTTCTTCAAAACGGTATCATCTTATGGAGCAACTAGATAAAAAAAAATAGATTAGTCATTAAACAAGAAATAAGAATTAGAAAAATCTGAAACATATATCTTTGTTAATAAGCCCATAAAATAAAACAATTTTTTCCTCACAGATAAAAGATGAATATTGTTTATTTAGTTGGAAGGACACAAATCTATTCCTCTAAAGTTAATAATAACCCTGCTTCAAAGCATAATATTCCATATATCAAAAAAGAATAATAAAATTTTATAACTGATGGAAATTTTATGAAATGAGAATATTGAGAATATTCGAATAAGCTATATACATTGTAAAGCATGATTAGCTTTCTACGTGGAACAGCACACAGTTACCATCCAGAGAGAAGAAAAGGCCAGCATGCCTCTGGACTAAAACAGCAGTTCTCACCTCAGGTAGATATCTGTATCCTCTGAAGGACTTGTTGAATCACAGATGATTGTGTCTCAGCCCTGAAAGTCTGATTCCATTCATCTGAAGTAGGACCTAAAAATGTGCCCTTTTAACAAGTTCTCTTCATCCAGAGTGATGGAGTAGCAGTTGGACATTTGGTCAGTAAACCAATCTCCCCTAGAACATTTATTAAAACACCTGAATTGGTCCCATCCCTGTAATTTTTGATTCTGTAAAACAGGGTGTAGAGTCCAACAATTTGCATTTTTAAAGAGTTCCCAGGTGCTGCTGATCTGGAAACCACACTATGAGAGTTACTGCTTAAAATCAAACAGCCTGTTTCAGTTTCCTATTCAGTCTGTGTTAACTGTGTGACTTTAGGCAAATTATTTAACCTCTCTTGGTCTTAATTTCCTTATCTTAAAATGAAAAAGCAATGGGATCTAATCCATTAAGGTAGAAATGAAGGTCAAGTGAATTAAAATTAGGGCCAGGAAACTATAGCTCACAGACTCGGTGCCTGTTTTTGTGCAACCCCGAGCTAGGAATAATTTGTATATTTTAATGGACTATTTATAAGAAAGAGTGGGGAGGAGAAGGAGGAAAAACAGGAGAAGAAAAAAGAGAAGATTAAGAGAAAGAGGAAGGAGAAGAGGAAGACAAAGAGAAAGATGAAAGAAGAGGAGGGGAAAGCTGCAGCAGCAACAACAGTCTATCCTGTGGCCTGCAAAACAGAAATATTTACCATATGGAAGTATAGAAAACATTTGCCAGCTCCTAGGTTACATCATGAAAACATGCGTGACATCCATAATATCACTATCAGTCAATGAATGTTAGTTGTCATTATGATGAATCACCTTTTACTTAATTCTCTGTTTCTTCTAAATAGCCCAGACTAATATATTCACTATTCACCTACACATCTAATAAAGGCTACCTGTGGAAAGGGTATAATCTGATCTGGTGATAATAACAATAGATGAGGAATTGAGGCAACTTTCTTATTGTCCCTTTAACTATTTTGGATTAGAAGATAAAAATACCTATTTGAAAAGAAAGTGTCTCTGCTTCGAAACACTTTTGTAATTTTCCCTTAGAATCTTTAAGCATCCTTTCAGCCATATGACTGTCTTTAGAATTGTTCACAGAAATTTGGGGTTTTCTGTGACATGCCCTTAATGATGGCATGTATCCCTTTCTGACATTGGAAGTGTTACTAATGCCATTTTTTAATTATTAAAAGGTAGTTAGAACCAAATTTATTGATAATGGAGATCACATTAGAAAATGCATAATGAATATTGAAAACAAGGCAACACCAAAAACATAAGTTTTATTAAATGTTTTTGGCAATGCCAGCTGACTCACACTGTGGATGGTGTCACATATGATTACTCTAAAGGGGCGTACTCTGTGTTAAGAAAGAGCAATGACATTCTTTCATTCATTTATGCATTCACATAGCAAGCATTCCATGAAAACCTGTATTAAACAGAATTCTTCAGAAAAAGAGAACACATTGTGTGTGTTGAGGTATGTTCTTTTGATGCCTAGTTTGTTGAGTTTCTATAAGAGGATGTTGAATTTTATTAATTGATTTTTCTGCATCTATTGAAATGATTATAGGTTTTTTTTCCATCTTTGATGTGACGTATCACATTTATTGATTTGTATACATTAAACCATCGAACCATCTTTGCATCCCTAATATAAATCCCACTTGATCATGATGTATTATTTTTTGATGTGCTGTTAGATTCACTTTGCTAGTATTTTACTGAGGATGTTTGCATCTATGTTCATCAAGGCCATTGGCCTATAGTTTTCTTTTTTCATTCTGTTGGTATCTAGTTTTGGTATCAAGATGATGCTGGTCTCACAGAATAAACTAGGAGGAAACATCTCCTCTTTCATAGTTGGAGGAAAATTGGCATTAGTTCTTCTTTATAAGTTTTATCAAATTTGGCAGTGATGCCATTTAGTCCTGGGCTTTATTTTTTTTGGTGGGAGACTTTTTATTACTAACACAGTCTCATCACTAACTATTGGTCTGTGTAGGTTTTTTGTTTCTTCCAGATTCAACATTGGAAGGCTAGATGTGAAAATTAATCCATGTTCTCTAGGTTTTCTAGTTTATTAGTGTATAACTGTTCATAGTAGTCTCTGATGATCTTTTGTATTTTTCAGCTTTTCTTATGTCTTAAGACCTCTTTCATGTCGTATGCCCTTGATTAATGCTTTCCTAACACACTTAGTCAATATTAATATATTCCTTTACTGAACATAACCAACACTTATTGTATGAAACATCACTTGGGAAATTGTTTATATTCATTGTAAAATATTATGGTATACTGCATACAAATTTTATAACATAAGCTCCTAAAGTAGGGACTGTGCTGGTTATTTTGTGGACCTATCATCCTTCAGTAATTTGATTTGCGTGTGAGGCAAGTCTCCTATACCAGGCACTGAAAAACTTATGCAACAAACATTTGACTCCTCTTTAAGTTTTATTTGCAATAAACTGAAACCAGTGCTTAAATAGAGGGGATTTATTCTAATGTCACTATTTTAGAGGACCTAAATTTATCCTATCACTTAGGTGACAAAAATATATTAAGGAAGAGGGACTTAAAAATGTAACCACTTTTTGCTTTCTCTATTTTTAAATACAATTTTTATTTTAGGCCATTTTTAGATTTACAGAAAAATTATGAGGATAGTACAGAGAGTTTTCGTATACCCTACACCATTTTCCCCTATGAAACCTCTTACTTTAATGCGGTATAGTTGTTATAAGTAGTTAACCAATATTGGTATATTATTACTAACTGAAGTCTATACTTTATTCTGATCTCTTTAGTTTTTAACCTCAGGTTTTTTTCTTGTTCCAGGATCCCACGTAGGATATCACATGACATTCAGTTGTTGTATCTTCTATGGCTCTTTTAGACCTTAATATTTTCTCAGACTTTCCTTGTTTTTGATCACCTTGATAGTCTTGAAGGGCATTGGTCAGGTATTTTGCAGAATGTCCATCACTTGGGATTTGTCTAATGTTTTTCTCTTCATTAGAGCGTGGTTATGACCCTTTTTTGGAAGGCCACAGAGGTAACATGCCATTCTCATCACATCTTATCCATGGTATACACCGTCAACATGACTTACTGCTGTTTGTACTGACCTTGGCCACCTGGCTGAGGTTCTGTTTGACAGATTTCTTCACTGTAAAGCTTTTCTTCTTCTCTCTGTTTCGGTATAATACTCTTCAGAAGACAGTCACTAGGGCAGCTGACGTTTAAGGGCCAGGAATTATGCTTCACCTCCTTCAAGGAAGAGTATTTACATCAATAATTTAGAATTACTCTGGATGGAAGATCTATTTTCCCCCACTTATTAATGTATTAAATTATTTATATCAGTATGTGTTCATGAATATTTATTTTATACTTTGGACTACTATATTTATTTTCTTGCTCAAATTATTCCAGCGTTGAGCATTGGGAGCTCTTTACTTGATGGTTATGTCCCTTTGATCTACCCACATCGTTCTGTGTGTGTGTTTGTGTGTGTGTGTGTCTGTGTGTGTGTGTGTGTGTGTGTGTGTGTGTGTTGAGCATTTTCTTACTTTCTGACACTATTTCCTTTCCGGTCTTGGGATTAGTTATTTCTTCAAGAAACCCTGGCTCTTTTTGTCAGATAGTGGTTATTAGAAACGAAGACCTTGGCAGATGTCATCCTTCCCTCTTTTTTGCTCCTCTCCTTCAACAGTGACCAGGGTTAGTGTTAGAGCAAGAAAGCATGTGTAATTATCACTCTGGTAGTGCTTGGGTAAATGAATACATATGTCCATACAAAGACTTGTATGTAAATGTTCATAGCCATTTTATTCATAGTAGTGAAAAAATGGCAAGAGCCTAAATATCCCTTAACTTGTAAATAAAGTATGAAATATTTATTTCAGAAAATAATTATTTCAGACTATAGAAACATGCAACAACATATACGTATCTCAAAAGCATTATGCTAAGTTAATTAACTTAAATATAAAAATATGATGTACTACACGAGCTCATTTATATGACCTTCTAACAAAAGGGAAATCCATAGGGACAGAAAATCCATAGGGACAGAAAACTGGTTAGGGGTTATAGGGGCTGGAAGCAGAAGACTGACCTCAGTGGGAACACAGGAAAAACCTTCTGGTGTAGTGAAAATTTAAATATTAATTGAGTTGTACCTATAGAATAGTATTCATTTGTTCAAACTCACTGAGCTATATTTCAAAAGGGTGAGTTTTCATGTTGTAAATTATACTTCAGACAAAAGAATGAATATACGGTATATTCTTTCTTTTGTCTGAAGTATAAGTTACAAATGTGTGTGTATATATATATATATATACACACACATATATATATACACACACATATATGTGTATATATATACATAAATACAAAATATACATAAATACAAAAATTTAGCCATGCGTAGTGGCACACACCTGTGATCCCAGCTACTTTTGTATATATTGGCAGAGTCTTGTTCTGTTATCCAGGCTGGAGTGTAGTCTTGAGAACAGGGCTTACTGCAACCTCTGCTCCTTCCCAGGCTCAAGTGATCCTCCGACCTCAGCCTCCTGAATAGCTGGGACCACAGGCATATGCTACCACACTTGGCTAATTTATTAATTTTTTTGCAGAGACAAGGTCTCACTATATTGCCCAGGCTGGTTTCGAATTCCTGGGCTCAGGTGATCTGCCTGCCTTGGCTTCCCAGAGTGCTGGAATTACAGGCATGAGCCACTGTGCCTGACCAAGATCTACTGGTTTTTTTTTTTTTTTCAGAGTCTTGCTCTTGCCCCGGCTGGAGTCCAGTGGCGTAATCTTGGCTCACTGCAACCTCTGCCTCCCAGGTTCAAACGATTGTCCTGTCTCATCCTCCCAAGTAGCTGGGATCACAGGTGTGTGCCACTACGCATGGCTAAATTTTTGTATTTTTAGCAGAGTCAGGGTTTCACCTTGTTTGCCAGGATAGTCTTGATCTTCTGACCTCACCATCCATCCACTTTGGCCTCCCAAAGTGCTGGGGCAAGATCTATTTTTTAAACAGCTTTTATTGTTAAGCCTGTTGTGAAGCATTTTAGAGTTCGCTTATAATGAACTGCCACATAATCTTAGGTCAGCATTTGTGCTTTCAGATTCATTAGCAACAAGCAATTTACCTTTGATAGCTCTGTCTAATGAGAAAAGAAGAGATGGGAACTGATAAGAAAACGATGTCATGTAGAGTGAGAGGGAATAACTTGCATAAGTTGAGCATGGCACCTGGTACAAAAAAGGTGTTCAAGAAAAAATGAGTACTATGAGTATGCTATTGTCACAATTAGGTACTTATTAATAAATTATGCAAAACAATGCTGGTCCCTGGAATACAGCAGATGCTCTGACAAAACTTCTGAGTGCCTTATGAACTTATTATTGAATTTATTAATGTTTAGGGAGAAGAGCATAAACCAGCCTTCAGGTTACCAAAAAATATATAATAAGAGTAAAGTCAGAATAAAATTAAACATTTTATTATCTAAAATCAACTCCTATTTTGTCTGTCATCTTTTCAACTGTAAGGGTTCAGATACTTTGTGAAAGTGATTTTCAGGAAACTTTTTTAAGTTGAGTAGTTTTAAGTTAGTATATCATTTTAATGGCGAAAAGGGAAAGAATAATAATAAACATTGGTGAGTCCTGAGCACTCTATTTTTTTAATGTAAGTAATTTACATGAAATAAAGTATGAGAATGTTGCATGTATAGCTCAATGAGTTTGCAAAGAGGAATTATTTAATATAGATAACTATAAAATGAGTTCTATTAGAGTATCAAGAAAAAACTGGAAATGAAAAAGCTGTAGCCATGATTATGCTTGAGAAAAAAAAATTGCCAGCAAGTACTGGATCAGGTACTTGAATTAAATTTCTTAATTTTTGAAGTATCTAAGATGTTAAAAGCATTCCTCAATGAGTCCTCACAAATAGAAATAAAAACAGTTGTTGTTTTAGGGCTTGGAATTGGGAGAAACTCATTCAGATTTGCTCTATATTCCTAACACATGATCCTTAGACTGGGTCTGTGAGTGAATTCCAGCCATATGTGAACTCGATTGAGAGAAGAAATTACACCTTTATTTTCACTATTTCTTTATGAAATATAGTGATCACTACAATTAAAAATGTGGGCAACAAATCACAAAGTCATATAACAACTGTGACCAGAATTCAGAGATAATTTGATATCATATTTGCTGTATTTATCTCAAAATGTTATGTATATGCACCTCCTCTTTAAAAACACAGTTACTTGACCCTCTACTAGATCTTATTTAATACATTGATAATGAGGCATATAAGTGCCAGTCGTTTTTAAAAAATATTTAAATAACATTATTTTAATATAATTTTTTCTTATCCTATGTATTTTATTTTATTCACTTAAATACACCTGTATGTACACACACACTGTTAGGAAAGTTTTGTCTGATTTTGGACTCATCTCCTTTAAAGGGTTTACACAGGGCTCTCAGACAGAGCATTTATTCTAAATTGCAAATCCATTGAGTACATTAAGTCAAACAACTAGTTTGTTTCTGCCTGGAATCAATCCCTTTACTTTATGCCCTGGGCAAAACACTTATCTTTCTGTTTAAATTGGATAATGATACCTCTTTGATCAAGGTTTTTGGAATAGAATGAGAGGGCATGAATGATGGGGTCAGGGCAGGGCAGTTCTGGGCCAGGGAGGGTATTATGAACCCATCCTTTAAAGAAGAGTTTTTCTCTTCTATGGGTATGTACGGACAGTGCCTCTACCTGACTGGGAGCTAACTCACCAGCAGGAGACAGCAAACAGCACAGGTCTCCTAAAGGTTTCCAGGAATGAGACCCAGATCCCTGAGTTAGAAGAACATTAAAGCAATTTGCATGCAATTTGCATAAGCTTTGGTATTTGTTCCTAATACTATATTGGCTACTTTCAAGTAATTTTCGGGTTCATTTCTTATTGCTGCACTGAGGGCTATGGCATCTTGATTTCTTCCTCTGTCTTCCTTTGCCCTGTCACTAGAATTGACATCAGAAACTGGATTGGGCAATTTAAAGGATGAGAGAAAGTACGGGCCACAGGCAAATGAAACAGGGTTGTAAACTGCTTCCTCGTGCCTCCAATAATACTCTATGGACCATTCACAATATTTAATATTGTGAGTGCTAAGATACCAGGTGATATGGTTTGAATCTGTGTCTCTATCCAAATCTCATGTGCAACTGTAATACCCAATGTTGAAGGTGGGGCCTGCTGGGAGGAGATTGGATCACAGGGTAGGATTTTCCCCTCAGTGTTACTCTTGTGATAGTAAGTGCTCACAAGATCTGGTTGTATAAAACTGTGTAGCATCTCCGCCACCTCTCTCTTCCTCCTGCTGCTACTAGACCCTGTGAAGTGTGCCAGCTTCCCCTACCCCTTCTGCCAGGATTGAAGCCAAGCAGATGCTGTCATGCTTCCTGCACAGCTAGCGAACTGTGAGCCAAAGAAACCTCTTTTCTTTATAAATTATCTAGTCTCAGGTATTTCTGGTTTTCTTGTTTGTTTGTTTGTTTTTGTTTTTGACACAGTTTCACTCTGTTAGTTGGCTGGAGTGCAGTGGCACAATCTCGGCTCACTGCAACCTCTGCCTCCTGGGTTCAAGCAATTCTCCTGTCTCAGGCTCCCAAGTAGCTGGGACCAGGCACATCATGACCAGCTAACTGTGGTATTTTTAGGAGACGGTGTTTCACCATGTTGGCCAGGATGGTCTTGATCTCTTGACCTTGTGATCTGCCCGCTTTAACCTCCCAAAAGTGCTGGTATTACGGGCTTGAGTCCCCCCACCTGAGGTATTTCTTTATAGCAGTGTGAGAAACGGTCTAATACACCAGGCGTGTCATTTCTTTTCTTTTTTCTCTCTCTTTTTTTTTTTTTTTTGGTCATTTCTTGGTAGTCCCCAGATTTACCAAGGATCTCCTCAGTCCTGTGTACTTGGTATTGGCTCTGCCCAGAATATTCTTCCTCCAGATATTCATATGGCTCACTGTCTTCAAATTGGAATTGCAGATTTTACAAATAAAAATACAGAGTATCTGGTTAGATTTGAATTGCAGATGAATAATGAACACTTTTTTTTGCATCAGTATGTTCCATACAATATGTAGGACATACTACAATATTTATTGTTTACACAAACTTCAAATTTAACTGGTCCTCCTGTGTTTCAGATGGCAACCCTATTTCAAATTACTACGTCTTTATTCAAATGTCACCTGCTATGATATATCACCACTGACTACTCTGAATCTAAAAGAACCCTTCCCAGTGCTGTCTTCTGTGCACTGCTTTACTTTTGAATTCACAATTTTTATCACTGCCTGACATAATACCGTATATTTCTTTATTTGGCAGAGCAGTCAGGGTCCTAGAAGTACCCAGAGGGCATGTTCAAAAGAGATGAGTTTAATACGGAGCTGTTTACAAGGTATGGGCAGTGTCAAGGGAGACCACAGAAAGACAAAGCAAGACAGAGGAACCTCCGCAGCAGCAGGGCCTAAAGGGGCCATGGAGTGCAGTCTCCAGCACCCAGAGACAGCGGTGACTGTAGGAGATGACTGTCTGGCAGGAAGGGTGAGTCCCATTGGCCAAACTGAGCTAAAGGCCTGGGGGCAAAGGGATCTACTGAAGCAGTCTGCAGAGTTCAGTATCTAGGGGACATAGAAAGGGGAGAGAGGGTGGAGAGTCAAATTGATTTGAGGGGGCTGATGGCAAAGATCAACACACTTGGTTAATTTCAGTCTCTCCTGCTAAAAGGTTAACCACATGATGGTATCAATATCATTCTGCTCACTGCTCCATCTGTAGCCCCTGAGCAGTGCCTGCCGTATAGTAGCTGCTTAATAAACATTTGGTAAAAACATGGATATATTTACCTTGTGTATCCAGCTAAGCCATGGGTGAATTTGGTGAAACAGCCCAGGCTAAAAAGGCCTGCTTCCAGTCTTGTCTTTATTAGAGTGAGGCTGTCACAAAGGCAAAAACAGGATTAATTTCTAGGAATATGCTTAGTCCATGCCTCAGAACCTGATCACCAAAGGGTAAGAACAGACAGCAGATTCAGTCTAGACAGTTGACATGAGATCATTTGCAGATATAATGGGTATTCATGACAGGGTAGAATGGTACTCAGAAGCACATGGGAGCAGTCATAGTTACCAATCCAGGCAGGGCCTATGTATCAGGGAGGTGACAGTGAGTAGCACCGCCCAGTCCCTGGGCAATTTCCAGAACTAGACCTCCAGAAGGGTGGTGTGAGGGTGAAATAGATAAGACAATGGAGGGTTGACAGTCTAAATAAATGGCTAGTCTCACTACAGGGACTGCAACTTTTGCGTCCTAGTCAGGGATCTGGTTATCAGAGCTCAGCTAAAATGGAAAGATAGCATTTGAAATGTCTGAGTAGAAATCAGGGGATAAGGTTTGAATTTTGAAGTCAAGAGTGGCCCTGCAGTGAGGGAGACCTCATGTTGACCCTCAGTGTGAGTCCTGATCACATCTTATGATCTCCCCTAAAAGCTACCTTAGCGTTGAGCCCCCAGGTGGGATGGCCAACACCTTAGAAATGCAAGGAATTCTTTATATTTTTTTCTCACTAAATCCTTATGACTGCACTGTGGGGTGTATACTATTACCCTATTTTTAGATGAGGAAACTGAGATTCCAGTTGAAAGCCTTGCACGAGATCTATTGTATGGCTCTCTTTGTATTTCTTTCTGAGGAAAAAACAATCTAGGTTTCTAAAGACAATATTCTTCAGGTACTTACTTGTACCCATTTCTATTGTAATGAAGCCATTTCTTTTATGATGACATAAGGCTGGTTAATTTCCTGGATATATCAAATAATGACAGGGTACAAGTACAAGAAGGATGGCTTAAAAGATTTCTCACCACTGATTACAGGTGATTTATGGGAGATAATGTTTTAACTGTATTGCATTAAGGAGAAAATGACATTCAAAAATAGCCCAAGCAGTGAAGAAGGCTTGTGGATTCAGATGGGTACAGGGTCACCCTCACACATGGATCCTAGGATCTATAAATATTGAGTGATGGCTATGTAACCAAAGCCTGGGAACCACCGTGTGAGTGATTTTAAATTCAGCTCAGGAAATCACCTTCCAAATCGATGGATGTGGTTCTTGGGGTCTCCAGATCACATTCCACAAAGTTTCCATTTTACAACTGCCTTTAAAACAAAATTATGCTTGTCCCCCTTCAACCCCTATCTGAGCACCTTCACACCTTTACCTTCCCCTCTAAAAAGGAAAATTATTTGAAAGGAAATTTTTTAAAATAAAATACCTGCCCAAGGTATTGTTACGTCAAAGTAGCCACTCTAACTCTTCAATCCTCTCATGGTTTATAAATTAGAGAAAACAGCACTAAAAGTGGCAATGATGGAAACGATGATTATTTGTTCTTGTAGAAACCATTCATCTAAATTCTTTAACACTGATCAAGATAGAGGGCTTTTTGAAAAGACCTCTAATTGCTTTCCTGTTAATTACTTACCTTCACCAAGTGTTTTGTGATTGTGCCTTAGTGAGTAGCCTTCTGAGGTACGTCAAAGTGTTAACTGTTGATTTACAAATCTGGTAATGATGCATTATAGCTGGCTTGCCTACTCTATCCTTGACTTAAGCCATTTATGCCCAAGATAGAACTTCATCTCCGGTGGCTTATCAATAGTGACAAAAATGGAACAATAATATAGTAACTTATATTTCCATGATACCTTCCATTTAAAAATTCTTGGTGTTAATCATAGACGTGTGAAATTTATATTTCTAAGAGATCATTTAGCATAATTCAAGCACATGCTTTATCATCACCGGCCAAGGTAAGTCAGCTACAGTTACCTGTATTCCTACCTGTTGCACTCAAAGCAGACATTACTAATCCACATTGGAATTGTCCCTCTGGTCCCCTATTTAATTATAATGCTTCTTAACACAGTGCTCCAAGCAATTTCCTCCAATTGATTGTTTTTTATCTCTAGGACCAATTCATATTTATCATCTATTATCCACACTTAAAATACCTTAGAGTAAGCCTATTACCTCTCAGGGCAGCTCATTCCATAATTAACTCTGATTGTGAGAAGAGTTATTTCTAAATACGCGGTAGTAGAGCCTATTCAGTTACAAAATTTCTGGCTCTTACTTATCCTTTTATGTACCTTTTTCTTATCTACTCTGTATGTTTTAGCTCTTTTTTATCCTGTAGCTTGACAGTGTCAATGCCAATCATGCTGGAAAAAAAATATAACACAACTGCTAATGTTTTAAAGGTTCTGTTTTATTTGCAAATCATTCAAGTTTTAAAAATAAGTAGTTTCTGTTGTAGGCTTGGTGACGCATTGAAGAACATCCAAGCAGGAAAACAAAGGCTCTCAAAACTGCTCTTAGAACTTTGGTAGGAGGTCACCATGACAGTCCCAAAAGATGAAGAATTAGAAGAGAATTCATAGTTAAAATTGGAGTTGCATTTTGAAAGTCCAAGAAGGATTTTTTCAGATGAAATAAAGCAAGCACACTTCAAGGAGAGAAATGGGGCAAGGGCGTTATGGCCAACTGTAAAAGGTCTTCTAGTTCAGTTCTCCAACTTAAGCTGGAAGAGTCATGAAGCCACAGATTGCCAGGCTCCACTCCAGTGTCTGATTCCATACATTTTGGGTGAAACCTCAGAAGTTATGTTTCTAACAAGTTTCCAGGCAACACTGCCGCTGTTGGTCCAGGGACCACTTTGCAAATTGCTGTTCTAGCATTAGCACTCTCATTCGTCCCTGCCTGCAGTTCCAATAAGCTATGCCTTCTTGTTTCCCTGGCTTGCTTTCTAAGCAGTGACCATGGAGTGGGCTCAGGAAGAATATATTGTTCGCATTAAACCTTGAATCTTTGTCAGTCCCACAAGGTTATCTATGTCAGCTTGGCAAATGTGCACTTCCAGTGGGCCCAATTGGCAATTGTCGGGAGTAAGGCTTCAATGGAGAGAGAAAGCAGAGCTAGTCTGAGAGGAGGTGAGGGGATTGCAGAGGGCAGTATCAGGGCAGCGGGAGAGAAAACTCCTGTCCAGAGCTCTGTGGTGGGGTCTAGAGCCATTCTCAGTAGTCACTGAGATTGGGGGCTCTCAGTCTGCAAGAACACATAGTACAGTGGCCTCGTTATAAAAGTTATCATCACCATTGCTAGGTAAAGTGACTGGTGCAACTTCTTTTCTCCTTCCCTTGAAGAATCGCCCTTCTTCTATTTATATAACAGGTCACCTTAATGGCTATTGAACCCAAAATTTTTTTATGTTTCTGTCTGTATCTCCCAAGCCATCCTCCTGGTTTCAATTCTCATTGTACCTATCCTTTAATGAGATTCCAGATTAATTAATCCTAATATTTTAACTCTATAAATTATCCCTGTGCTTCGTCAACACTAATGCAATGAAAAATATTTTTCTTTGAATTGAGACCATTCTGTGTATCAATGTGGTATTTGGTATATTGAAACAGATTGCAAGCAATTAGCCTGGCCTCACAAGTCCGTCTGTATTTGAAAATCTGTAGGACTGTCTTCACTCTTTACAAGCTTCCTATCATGCAAATAGCTCTAGAATTTCATTTTGTTCAAGCAATTTTTTCCTTTCTCCTAATCTGGTCCTCACTTCAAAGGCCACAGAACAGTGATAAAGAAGATGATGCCATATCTGTCAAAGAGAGGGAGATTAAATAGAAGAGTGAGCTACAGAGATATGTGATGTGGAAAAGGTGTGAGAGGCTGAATTAGCTGCTCTTTATGTTGTTACGTTTGCTTTGCGGACACTTTTTAAGGACACACGTAGCAAATTCCTAATTGGCAACCTTTGCAATGCCTTATTCTTGCTGTAGTTTTCCTAGAAGGAAAGCTTAGGGACATGTTAATTCCTTTTACCAGGAGAATTTGAGAAGCCCCATGCCCTTTCGTGATGGTTTGGAGCTGAGGCTGTTTTGTGCATCTAGGTGGCATTTGTCCACTTAGAACAGCTTAATGGGCTTTCCTTTGAGGACCTCAATGTCACTTCCTTATCCCTTCCGAGGCTTTTTCCATCCAGAGTTTACATGAGCACATATGGTTAAAAATCTACCCCGCCTCTTTGATAGTGCCACATACCTAAGCAGAAGGATCATGTATCTATCAGACAAGAGGGCAAACCACCACCCACTTAAGGGAGTTGGACAGAAGGAAAAACATTCTTGAAATGTTGCAGAAACATTATCTACAAGCAATTTTTTTAAAGAAACTATTTATTTCGTTTGTGGTTCAACAGATCATATTTGTTTCTATTCCCATGCCCTCTTAGTTATTTCTATTTCTCAATATATTACCCCAATCTAAATGACTTTTATCACATGCCAACTTTTCAACCTATGAGATTATATAGTTACTTATTGATTCCACCAGATCTTCTTTCCCTTCCCCAAGTATTAAATTGATGTTAGGTGTATGTTTTTATTTAAAATTAAGGTGGGTTTTCATTGGTTTGCTCTAAGCATTTAAACCATCCCTTAGATGAGCTGGGGTTACTCTGGAGGTGTTTCAAAGCCCCAGTCAAGACATGCTAATCAGAGTGGCTTGGTTTCTGAAGTGCTCCCTTTTATTCCTTTGCCTGGCTAATTACAAATGGGTCCTAAGTACATTGTGGGTCAAAAAAATTAGAAAAGGCCAAAGGCACAAGTGAACTCTGACAAGAAACCTCTATGTTTTCACTTCTCTTAGTCACTGGGCCTTTGTGGTAGGGAACAGCTGTTGCAGAGAAGAAAACGGGACATCTTGAGCCTCAAGGGAAACGTCAACTGGAATATGTTAATCTTTTTTGCTTAAAATCCAAGCAGCTTATCGTTTCTGAAGGTTCTCCTGGCTAATGAGAAGTATGCTTAATATTGCAAATTGTGCTTTGCAAGGGCTTTTGTTTAGTGTCATTTTCTATTTGTGAATTTTCTTTTTGTTCCCTTCACCAACCTCCTACCAAGCGAACCCAGCACATGTTTGGCTTCCAGTCAGTTCTTCTTTGAGTGTAAAAGTCTTGGCATTTCTGTCTTAGTTTTGGCCATATGAAAGAACGTTGCTGCTGAAATGCTGCTTTCTCTATTCCAGAGCTTTATCTGGCAAAAGGATTTGCTGGGACTCGACCCAAAGAAAACAGAAAAAGAAAAATAGCTCTGGAAGGCAAGATGCCAGCTTATTCGCTCTTGAGATTTTGCAACTCTGCCCTCCTCTTTCCATACCCTCAGTCTTTTATTCTAGGGTGTCTTTGCATTTCTTATGAGTAGAACTGGTACTCCCAACATTAAGCCATTTAAACTCCCTTTAACTGTGCTTTCTTCCATGTCATATATTTGGAACTGAGGCAACCCTTCATGACAGGAAAAAGCACAGGAAAACCTCTCATGACAGGAAAAATCAACTTAGTGCTGAGTCCAGCAAGGTGACCAACCTTGACCAAGACCTCTACAGAAATTGAACTTCACAGGGTTATGTGTGGCATTATATGAGGCTACTTTTCCAACTCATTTGTCTCCAGTGTACTTCACACATTCCTTTGTGTCCTGTCTCATGCATCATTCCCTCTTCCTTTATCTCAATTTTTACTTCGTATATGTGAGCTGCTCTCTCAGACCTGCTTCTGCTTTCCACCCATTTTGGATTGCTTGTCATGGGTAGAGTCGGAAAGAGAGCAGGTGGTGGAGGTGAAGTGTTGTAGTGGAAGTGGAAACTTCTTGCAATTTTTCTGAGAAAGCCTAGGCTTCCTATTGCGTGTGGATGAGCTGAGAACTCTCTACCACGTTTTCCTTCCTTTTTATCTTTGGTCTCCAGAGAATACCCCCTGCAATCTCCACTTCTGCATCTCAGCTATTGCTTCTAGCTGGTTCTTTTCTGCTCCCCACACACCACTATCATCTGTAATACAGGCTCAAGTATGCAAAGGACCATTTAAGATTTTCTAAGCTATTTAGCTACCAGTTCATTAGCAAAAGAGAAAGGAGATAACAACAACATGTGTGTTGAAATTTCAACTGGTATCATCTCATAAACAAATTAGTCTTAATGGACGTAGCCAGCTGGGCCTTGATTTCATTTTCAGAACAGAACCTTAATATTTTCCTCCATAATTTCCAGATAAATAGATTTTTACCACAATAGATGGAAACTCACATTTTCCTTCCCATTCCAAAATGGTGTGTTTTAATACTTACCTGAAAATTATTTCTGTAAATAGCTCAATATATTTCTAATCATTTACATAGTAGTCGTATTCTCGAAAATCTTGCTTGTTGGCCAGACAGGGAACATAAAGCCTGTGAATATTACTATGAATATTCCTCAGAGTATAGGTTTGTCTACACTCCTTATTAATATCTGATGGTTTTGAAGTTGTATATTTCCTCTTTAAGCCAGTTTTTTAAGAGAGTTATATAGGTTTAAAATTTTCCAAGTGATTGGAATTTGAAAGTTTAAGCATTTGTTATAAATTTCCAGTTTTCTCACATTTCAATTAAATAATATAGCCTATAACTTTGTGACTTGAGCAACTTATTGGAATTATCTTTGTTGTCTGGTACACGAATTACATATGTAAATATCCTATAAATTATTGAAAAAGATGTTTATTCACATTTCTAGGACACACATGTGAAAGTATTTTCACTAAATATTTGATGTTAATGATAGAATTCAGACTCTTCTATGTCCTTGCTTGTATATTGTCTTCTTGAGATGTTAGGTTACAAGTAATATTATATAGATTCTCCCTTCTATTATTTCAGTCAATAAACCATTGCATTTACAGCTTATATTTATTTGCATCTGACATTTTCTAATCATTGCCTCAATTTTGTAAATTAGTAGGTATTTTCAGTAGTTTTAGGTTTATGAAAAAAATCAAATGAAAAATACAAGGAGTTACCATATACATCTGTCCCCAAATTTCCCCTATTCTTAGCATCTTTTATTTGGATAGTACATTTGTTTTGTGTACATTACACCTTTTGGAATTGTCCCACAATTCTTGGATATTATTTTCTTTTTCATTCTTTTTTTTAAAATGTTTGCATTTCAGTTTTGGAAGCTTTAATTAACATTTCTTCAAGCTCACTGTTTTTTTTCCTTGGTTAAGTCCAGTCTACTGATGAGCCCATCAAAGGAATTCTTTATTTCTGTATAGTGTTTTTGAATTCTAGCCTTTCCTTCTGTTTCTCAAAGTTTTTATCTCTCCGCTTACATTACTCCTCTGTTCTTGCATGTTGTCCTCTTTTTCCATTAGAGCCTTTAGTGTATTAATCACAGTTGTTTTAAAGTCTGAGTTTGATTACTTCAATACCTGTGACACATGTGCAGCTTGTTCCAGTGATTGTTCTGCTCTCCAGACTCTTATTTTTTTGGTCTTTTGATGGGCTTTGTAATTGTTTCTTAAAGCTGGACTTGATGTACTGGGTAAAACAAATTGAGATCCATAAAAGACCTTAGTGTATTATTTTTTGTTTTTCTGCCTTGGAGCTAGGCTGTGCTTAATGTTTGCTATAAATGTAGATTTCAGAGGCTAAAATTTATCCTGATGTTCTTGTTTTTATCCCTTTTGTTTTTGTTGCAATTTTTTAGAACTTCTTAAATAAGGTCTGAGACGTTTAGTTCTTTGGTTGTATTATTCTAACATTGGTCAGGAGCCCTACTAATACGATGGTAAGGTGTGGGGGCAGGGAAAGTATATTTTTATGATTAGGTCTCAGTCTTTCAGTAAGCTTATCACCTGGGCTATGACCTTCACAAAGCTTATCAGGTTTGCCTCTCCTCACCCCCTTCCCTAATGTATAACAGAAAAACTAGACAGAGCTGGAGTTGGAAATTTCCCTTCTGCCATGTTGATTAGGGTTTTGTGAAACCTCAGTCAGCTATGGCCTGCTAAAATAGCTTCTCTTGATGATGGACTCTGTTGAGAACAAAATACTCTGAGTATATTTGAAAATTGTTTTCCCATTCTTCTTGCTGAAAGCATAAGAGAAGTTTTATTTTCATTGTGAGAACATAGTAAGGGTTCCTGGGGTAAAACTCACAAAAGCAGCCCCCGCCCCCACACCAAGTCTGCCCTCCCTGAAATTTTTAACTCTCAAACTTGTCAACACCAAGCCTCTTAAGTTTTCCTAGCCTCCTGAACCCCAATACCAGTTCCTACAGAGGTTTCTGATCCCAGGCTTCTGCTCTGGTAAATTGTAATTCTTTGCATCTTCCTGTCTGCCAGTGTAAGGGGCAGTATTTTTCCTGGTGAGTTCAATTATCTGATGGGTCTAAAGATAGTTATTTTCAGTTCCTTCATCTTTTGTCTTACTGTGAAGATGGAAGTGATGACTTCCAAGCTTCTTATTTGCCAGACTAAAAACAGAAAGTCCTCCCACAATTTTATTTTTGTTGCAAAGTTAATTCATGTCTACTTTGTTGAAAACCAAAACCTATCTCCAAGACATTTTAAAGTATCTGAAATTTCATATCCATTTTAGTAAAAGTCTGTGTTTTGCATGCATAAAAAGAATCCATTCTGATGGTGATTCAGCAACAAAAGTTGTCTATTTTGTTAACTTTTATTTTCCAATCAGGGGTACATGTGCAGGTTTGTTGCACATGTATATTGTGTGATGCTGAGGTTTAGCGTACAAATATATCCATGACGCAGGCAGTGAGCCTAGTGCTCCATAGGTCACTTTCTACCTGTCGCCTTGCTCCCTCTTCCCCCATCTGATAGTGTCCAGTGTCTATCATTGCCATCTTTATGTCCATGTGTACTCACACTTATAAGTGAGAACATATGGTATTTGGTTTTCTGTGACTATGTTAGTTCACTTAGGATAATGGACTCCAGCTGCATCCATATTGCGGCAAAAGACATAATTTTGTGCTTTTTATCAATGTGTAGTATTCCATGGAGTATATGTACCACATTTTCTTTATCCAATCCATTGTTAATGACACCTGTGTTGATTCCTTGTCTTTGCTATTGTGAATAATGTTGTGATGAACATATGAGTGCATGTGTTTTTTTGGTAGAATGATTGACTTTCCTTTGGATATATACCCAGTAATTGGATTGCTGGGTCGAATAGTAGACCAAGTTTTAGTTTTTGAGAAATTTCCAAACTAGTTTCCACAGTGGATGAACTAATTTACATTCCAACTAAAAGTGTGTGTTTACAATATCCACAAAAAGAATAAACTACTTAGAATACAGCTAACAATAAAGTGAAAGATCTCTACAAGGAGAACTACAAAACACTGCTGAAAAAAATCAGAGGTAACACAAATAAATGAGAAAACATTCCATGCACACAGATTAAAAGAATCAGTATTGTTAAAATGGCCACAATACCGAAAGCAATTTAGAGATTAAATGCTATTCCTGTCAAAGTGCTAACATCAGAATTAGAAATATTTTTTACAGAATAAAAAAAATTCTAAAATTCATATGGAACCAAAAAAAGAGACTTAATAGCCAAAGCAGTCCTCAGCAAAAAGAACAAATCTGGAGCCATCACATTACCTGACTTCAAACTATACTATAAGGCTACAGTAATCAAAACAGCATGGTACTGATACAAAAACAGACACATAGACCAATGGAACAGGATAGAGAACCCAGAAATAAAGCCACACTCCTACAACCACTCAATCTTTGACAAAGTTAGCAAAAGTAAGCAATGAGAAAAAACTTCCTATTCAATAAATGATGCTGAAATAACTGGCCGGCTGCATGCAGAAGATTGAAATGGAACCCCTACCTATAAACATAGATAAAGGTTAACTGAAAGTAGATTAAAGACTTAAATGTAAGACCTCAAACTGTACAGTCCTGGAAGAAATCCTAGGAAATACCTCTCTTGGTATCAGCCGTGGCAAAGGATTTATGGCTAAACACTCAAAGGTAATTCCAACAAACACGAAAATTGGCAAGTGGAATCTAATCAATCTAAACAGCTCCTGCACAGCAAGAGAAACTATCAAAGAAGTAAACAGAAGACCTACAGAATGCAAGAAAATATTTACAAACTGTGCATCTGCCAAAGGTATAAATATCCCAAATCTATGAGGAACTTAAACAAATCCACAAGCAAAAAAACCAAGTAACCTCATTAAATGTGTTCAAAGGATATGAACAGACACTTCTAAAGAGAAAACACACAAGTGGCTAAGAAACACATGAAAAAATGTTTATGATTGCTAGTCATCAGAGAAATGCAAAGAAATTGTCTCTAAAAGAATATGTTCTTTTGGTTAGAGATTCTTTCTAGGTTGCAGAATGATGCATTTTAAAATAATTCTATATGTTGTGGGTATATATATATATATATATATATATGTCATACACACATATATTAATGTAGAAAAAGATAGATGTAGATGAATACACAATAAATTTTAAGCAATAGTAACCTCTGTGAAGGTAATCATGTTGGTGATGGGGCTGTGAAGAGGGACTTACACTTTTACTTTGTAAACACTTGATTTTTTAGAGCTTATGAAAGAAATAATGATTTGCTAATAGAAAATATTAACCTTTTTTTTTTTTGAAGACCATCTTTCAACTTTGGATAAGTTTTTAATTATGAGTTCTACCTACCAAAGATTCAGTAACCTTAGGTTCTAGTTGTTGCCTGGGTCCTGAAGATCCATTCTGGGAGCCCTCCCAGTACACAAGTCCCACTACAAGGCCTACCCTCCCTCTGGCCCTCTCTCCCATGTGCCTTCTTACTTCCCCTGCCTCTCTCTAGCTGCTGATGCTCCATTGGTGAGTGACAAATCCTGGGGAAAATAAACATGACTTTTGAGACATCGGTAATATTAATGGGATGAGTTGACAGTTGCAAAAACCTTGAAGTTTTTTTCCATAGTATTTGTGCCTTTAATTTCAGAAAAAAAGAAAAGTTATGAAAAGCAGGACTGGCACCTTTAGAGAAGCTGAATCCAGAATATCAGAAAGTGATCCTTCTCTTCCTTGGGACAATGTCTGAAATCTACTGGGGGCTAAGAAATGGAGTGAGAAACTCTAATGTGGTGTTTGGCTTCTACGGAAGAGAGACGTTGGAGCACTATTGAAATAGTTCCTTGGGGATATGAGAGGAAGGTCCTCACTGTGGGAGGTTGGAACACGGAAGAGAAAAGCAAAGCAGGATGAACACAAAGTGAGATAGCCTGGCTCAGCAAGGCAGCAGCTTCTGTTTCCTTCAGAGACCAAGGAATATGGGTGACTGAAGCTTAATGACAGGTGGCCTGTTGACTCTATGTAGAGCACTGGTGCTTACTTGGCAACACTCACAATGGCCTCATTGTCAAATTGGTATGTGTGGAGTAGAGTTTAGATAAGGTGATTTCTACTCTACCAATAACTGGCAATGTCATCTAGCGAACTGTGTGTAAGTACTTAAACACCCTCTATAGGCTCTCCTTGGTAAAATGAGATCCTAAGAATTCAAGAGTGCTGCAAGTTCAATCTTACTTACCCAAACTGGATTAACCGAGTCTTGCGGACCTGTGTTTATTACTAGTACTAAATATGATCTATGGTGATTTTATATTAAATTTATGGTGTACTAGAATTTCAAGAATTATCTCATATGTAGCATTTAAATATGTCATGGATTGATAGCTTGGACCCTGGAGTCACAGTGCTTGGTTTCAATTTTGGCTTACCTGCTGGTTTTTGTTTTCTCATTAGCAAACTGAGGAGTAGTAATGACAATACTTCCCACATAGATTGTGAGGAAAGTTGTCCAAATAAATCACTCAGCACAGAACCTGATACATGAGAAGATCTCTTTAAACATTATTAATTAATACTTTTGCTATCATCTTTACTTTCTTCTGAAACTAGTTTATTGATTCAAGACCATGGCATGTGACTCACTGTTCAAGCACATGGATTTACTTCAGGATATTCATTCATTTTTACAGCATATTGACGATCCCTGCCACCGTAATATAAACAACACAGTCAAAGATCACACCTTTGAGTTTTTCTCTATGACTTTTATAGCTAAATATAGAATATCACAGTAATATCATAGGCATGGATGATTAACATTTACCAATGGCCAAAAGCATTTGAAAATGCAGACAAAAATATTGGCTACTTATTGCATAGGCATAAGCAATTTGGTTCTTGTGGATGTCAACAATTTTGTATAAAATATTAATCTTCAAGAACAAGAGAATCTATAATTTCTACTTCATTTAGGTGTATAAGAAAGACAATCTCACTTTTAATACCCTCTTTGATGTGTAAACATGCTGCAAACTCAAAGAAGAAGAAAACTGAGATTCAGTAGTATTTACGTTCCTGCTGTTAAGGTGACTGATTCCAAATCCTTATTCATAGGTGTCTTCAGTTTTCACTTGATAAATCTGTCTTTCCAGTTTTATCTTTCTTTTTTTTAAGATTGCAAATAGTTTGATGCATTGTTCTAAACCTTTCAATTTGGCAAATCCCTACATACCCTTTAAGACACATGTCCAAAGTGACTTTCAAGTAACATTTCAAAGAATTGTTTTTCCTTTGTGCTTTCTTAATATTTCAGGCACACATTGGCTTTAGGTTTTATCATATTGTACTGTAATTTTTGTATATCTTGCTCATTAAACTGTGACTAATCCTTGAAAGCTGAACTCATTTCTTGTGAATCTCTTTAAGCTTATATCTAGTACATTGTAGAGACTTAAAGAGTTTTTGTTGAAGATAGAGAGGAAGAAAGATAAGAGAGAAATCTTATCATGAGTTGCTTTGGACCAGTAAGATACATTGCGCACAACTACCACAAGATGTATGAAATAACTAATTACATACTTCATCATTACCTAATTCCTACAAGATTCTTTATATATATGTATATTATTGCACTTTAGGTTCTGGGGTACATGTGCAAAACATGCAGGATTGTCGCATAGGTACATACATGGCAATGTGGTTTGCTGCCTCCATCCCCCCACCATCCACATCTGGCATTTCTCCCCGTTATCCCTCCCCAACCACCCTACCCCCTGCTGTCCCTCCCCTATTCCACATACCCCAGTGTGTGATGCTTCCCTCCCTGTGTCCATATGTTCTTGTTGTTCAATACCCGCCTACGAGTGAGAACATGTGGTATTTGTTTTTCTGTTCTTGTGTCAGTTTGCTGAGAATGATGGTTTCCAGATTCATACATATTCCTACAAAGGACAGGAACTCATCATTTTTTATGGCTGCATAGTATTTCATGGTGTATATGTGCCACATTTTCCTTGTCCAGTCTATCGTAGATGGGCATTTGGGTTGGTTCCAGGTCATTGCTGTTGTAAACAGTGCCACAATGAACATATATGTGCATGTGTCTTTATGAAAGAATGATTTATAGTCCTTTGGATATATACCCAGTAATGGGATTGCTGGGTCAAATGGAATTTCTATTTCTAGGTCATTGAGGAAGTGCCACACTGCCTTCCATAATAGTTGAACTAATTTACACTCTTACCAACAGTGTAAAAGTGTTCCTATTTCTCCACATCCTCTCCAGCATCTGTTGTCTCCAGATTTTTTAATGATCGCCCTTCTAACTAGTATGAGATAGTATCTCAATGTGGTTTTGATTTGCATTTCTCTAATGACCAGTGATGATGAGCATTTTTTCATATGTTTATTGGCCTTACAAATGTCTTCTTTTGAAAAGTGTCTGTTCATATCTTTTGCCAACTTTTGAATGGGCTTGTTTGTTTTTTTTGTGTGTAAATCTATTTTAGTTCTTTGTAGATTCTGGATATTAGCCCTTTGTCAGATGGGTAAATTGCAAAAATTTTTTCCCATTCTGTTGGCTGCTGGTTCACTCTAATGATTGTTTCTTTTGCTGTGTAAAATCTCTGGAGTTTAATTAGATCCCATTTGTCTATTTTGGCTTTTGTTGCCAATGCTTTTGGTGTTTTAGTCATGAAGTCCTTGCCTATGCCTATGTCCTGAATGGTTTTGCCTAGGTTTTCTGCTGGGGTTTTTATGGTGTTAGGTCATATGTTTAAGTCTTTAATCCATCTGGAGTTAATTTTAGTGTAAAGTGTCAGGAAGGGGTCCAGTTTCTGGTTTCTGCACATGGCTAGCCAGTTTTCCCAACACAGTTTATTGAACAGGGACTCCTTTCCCCATTGCTTGTTTTTGTCAGGTTTATCAAAGATCAGATGGTTGTAGATGTGTGGCATTGCCTCTGAGGCCTTTGTTTTGTTCCATTGGTCTATATCTCTGTTTTTGTACCAGTACCATGCTGTTTTGATTACTGTAGCCTTGTAGTATATTTTGAAGTCAGGTAGCATGATGCCGCCAGCTTTGTTCTTTTTGCTTAGAATTGACTTGGCTATGCAGGCTCTCTTTTGGTTCCATATGAAGTTTAAGGTGGTTTTGTCCAGTTCTGTGAATAGGGTCATTGGTAGCTTGATGGGGATAGTGTTGAATCTATAAATTACTTTGGGCAGTATGGTCATTTTCACAATATTGATTCTTCCTAACCAAGAACATGGAATGTTTCTCCATCTATTTGTGTCCTCTCTTATTTCATTGAGCAGTGGTTTGTAGTTCTCCTTGAAGAGGTCCTGTACATCCTTTGTTAGTTGTGTTGCTAGGAATTTTATTATCTTTTTAGCAATTGTGAATGGCGGTTCATTCTTGATTTGGCTCTCTTTAAGTCTGTTACTGGTGTATAGGAATGCTTGTGATTTTTGCACATTGATTTTGTATCCTGAGACTTTGCTGTAGTTGCTTATCAGTTTCAGGAGATTTTGGGCTGAGACAATGGGGTCTTGTAAATATACAATCGTGTCGTCTGCAAATAGAGACAATTTGACTTCCTCCTTTCCTAATTTAATACACTTTACTTCTTTTTCTTGCCTGATTGCTCTGGCTAGAACTTCCAATACTCTATTGAATAGGAGTGGTGAGAGAGGACATCCTTGTCTAGTGCCAGATTTCAAAGGGAGTGCTTCCAGTTTTTGCCCATTCAGCATGATATTGGCTGTGGGTTTGTCATAAATAGCTTTTATTATTTTGAGATACATTCCACCCATACCTAATTTATTGAGAGTTTTTAGCATAAATCGTTGTTGAATTTTGTCAAAGGCCTTCTCTGCATCTATTGAGATAATCATGTGGTTTTTGTCTTTGGTTCTGTTTATGTGGTGAATTACTTTTATAGACTTGCGTATGTTTAACTAGCCTTGCATCCCCGGGATGAAGCCTACTAGATTGTGATCAGTAAGCTTCTTGATGTGCTGTTGCAATTGATTCAACAGTATTTTATTGAAGATTTTTGCATCTATGTTCATCAGGATATTGGCCTGAAGTTTTCTTTTCTTGTTGAGTCTCTGCCAGGTTTTGGTATCAGGATGATGTTTGTCTCATAAAATTATTTGGGAAGGATTCCCTCTTTTTGGATTGTTTGGAATAGTTTCAGAAGGAGTGGTAACAGCTCCTCTTCATATGTCTGGTAGAATTTGGCTGTGAATCCATCTGAACGTGGGCTTTTTTTGGTTGGTAGGCTATTAATTGCTGCCTCTACTTCTGCCATTGTTATTGGTCTATTCAGGGTTTTGACTTCTTACTGGTTTAGGCATTGGAGGGTTCAAGTGTCCAGGAATTTATCTATTTCTTCCAGGTTTACTGGTTTATGTGCATAGAATTGTTTGTAGTTATCTCTGATGGTAGTTTGTATTTCTGTGGAATCTGTGGTGATATCCCCTTTATTGTTTTTTTATTGCATCTATTTGATTCTTCTCTCTTTTCTTTGTTATTAATCTGGCTAGTGGTCTGTCTATTTTGTTGATCTTTTCAAAAAACCAGCTCCTGGATTTCTTAAATTTTGAAGGGTTTCTGCGTCTCTATCTCCTTCAGTTCTGCTCTGATCTAAGTTATTTCTTGTCTTCTGCTAGCTTTTGAGTTTTTTTGATCTTGATCCTCTAGCTCTTTCGATTTTGATGATAGGGTGTTGATTTTAGATCTTCCCTTACTTCTCATGTGGGCATTTATTGCTATAAATCTTCCTCTAGACACTGCTTTAAATGTGTCCCAGAGATTCTGGTATGTTGTGTGTTTGTTCTTGTTGGTTATGAAAAACATCTTATTTCTGCCTTCATTTCATTGTTTATCCAGTCAACATTCAAGAGCCAGTTGTTCAGTTTCCATGAAGTTGTGCAGTTCTGAGTTAGTTTCTGAATCCTGATTTCTAATTTGATTGCACTGTAGTCTGAAAGACTGTTTGTTATGATTTCTGTTCTTTTGCATTTGCTGAGGGGTGATTTACTTCCAATTATGTGGTCAATTTTAGAGTAGGTGTGATGTGGTGCTCAGAAGAATGTTTATTCTGTGGATTTGGGGTGAAGAGTTCTGTAAACGTCCATTAGGTTTGCTTGGTCCAGATCTGAGTTCAAGTCCTGGATATCCTTGTTAATTTTCTGTCTTGTTGATCTCTCTAATATTGACAGTGGAGTGTTCAAGTCTCCCACTATTATTGTGTGGGAGTCTAAGTCTCTTTGTAGGTCATTTAGAACTTGCTTTATGTATCTGGGTGCTCCTGTATTGGGTGCGTGTATATAGGATCATTAGCTCTTCTTGTTGCATTGATCGTTTTACCATTATATAATGCCCTTCTTTGTCTCTTTTGACCTTTGTTGGTTTAAAGTCTATTTAACAGAGACTAGGATTGCAACTCCTGCTTTTTTTTTTCCTCTCCATTTGCTTTGTAAATCTTTCTCCATCCCTTTATTTTGAGCCTATGTGTATCCTTGCATGTGAGATGGGTTTCCTGGATAGAGCAAACTGATGGGTTTTGACTTTTTATCCAATTTGCCAGTCTATGTCTTTGATTGTGGCATTTAGCCCATTTACATTTAAGGTTAATATTGTTATCTGTGAATTTGATCCTACCATTTTGATGCTAGTTGGTTGTTTTGCTCATTAGTTGAGAATGTTTCTTCATTGTATCAATGCTGTTTACCATTTTGTACATTTTTGGAGTGGCTGGTACTGGTTGTTCCTATCTGTTTAGTGCTTCTTTCAGGAGCTCTTGTAAAGCAGGCCTGGTGGTGACAAAATCTCTCAGCATTTGCTTGTCTCTAAAGGATTTTATTTGTCCTTCACTTATGAAGCTTAGTTTGGCTGGATATGAAATTCTAGACTGAAAGTTCTTTTCTTTAAGGATTTTGAATATTGGCCCCCACTCTCTTCTGGCTTCTAGGGTTTCTGCAAAGAGATCTACTTTGAGTCTGATGGGCTTCCCTTGGGGGGTAACCCGACCTTTCTCTCTGGCTGCCCTTAGCATTTTTTCCTTCATTTCATCCCTGGTGTATCTGATGATTATGTGCCTTGGGGTTGCTCTTCTTGAGGAATATATTTGTGGTGTTCTCTCTATTTCTTATACTTGAATATTGGCCTGCCTTGCTGTGTTGGGGAAGTTCTCCTGGATAATATCCTGAAGAGTGTTTTCCAGCTTGGATTCATTGTCTCTGTCATATTTAGATACACCTATGAAATGTAGAGTAGGTCTTTTCACATAATCCCATATTTCTTCGAGGCTTTGTTCATTTATTTTCACTCTTTTTTTCTTTAATCTTGCCTTCTCATTTTATTTCATTGATTTGATCTTCAATCTCTGATATCCTTTCTTCTGCTTGGTCAATTCAGCTACTGAAATTTGTGTATGCTTTGTGAAGTTCTCCTGTTGTGTTTTTCAGCTTCATCAATTCATTTATATTCCTAAGCTGTTTATTCTCATTAGCATTTTGTCAAACCCTTTCTCAAGGTTCTTAGTTTCTTTGCATTGGGTTAGAACATGTTCTTTTAGCTCAAAGAAGTGTGTTATTACCCACCTTCTGAAGCCTGGTTCTGTCAATTCATCAGACTCATTCTCCATCCAGCCTTATTCCCTTTCTGGTGAGGAGTTGTGATCCCTTTGAAGAGGAGAGGCTTCCTGGTTTTGGGTGCTTTCATCCTTTTTGCACTGGTTTCTTCCCATCTTTGTGGATTTATCTACCTGTGGTCTTTGCAGTTGATGAATTTTGGATGGGGCCTCTGAGTGGACAACCTTTTTGTTGATGATGAAGTTATTTCTTTCTGTTTTTTAGTTTTCCTTCTAACAATCAGGCCCCTCTGCT
>CAUYLG010057254.1:0-62323 GCA_963573385.1 Cacajao melanocephalus
ATATATGGATATTCTTGTCTTCCAAGAGTGTTACTGAGAAATAAAAGGTTGTCCTGCCCTAATTTGGTGAGATGAATTATACATTAACCAACAAATTAACAGTGTGGGAAATGTCATGTGCTGTCATATGGCAGCAGTTCCCAATGAGCAGCACAGGCTGGGTGCGGTGGCTCAGCCCTGTAATACCCGCGGCTTTGGGAGGCTCAGGTGGACGATCATTTGTGATCAGGAGATTAAGACCAGTCCAACTGTCTCTACAAAAACCTTTTCTTTTTTTTTTTTTTTTTTTTTTGAGACGGAGCCTTGCACTGTCGCCCAGGCTGCAATGGTGCAATCTCAGCTCGCTGCAATCTCTGCCTCCGGGGTTCACTCGATTCTCCTGCCTCAGCCTCCTGAGTAGCTGGGATTACAGGCGCACACCACCACAGCTGGCAATTTTTTGTAGTTTTAGTTGAAACGGTTTCACTACGTTGGCCAGACTGGTCTTGAACTCTTGACCTCGTGATCCACCCACCTCAGCCTCCCAAAGTGCTGAGGTTACAGGTGTAAGCCACCGCACCTGGCCAACTTTGTCTTTTTATTTTTTCAGATGGAGTCTGTCTCTGTCTTTCAGGCTGGAGTGTGGTGGCGCAATCTCGGCTCACTACAACCTCCACTTCCCAGTTTCAAGCAATTCCCCTGCCTCAGTCTCCTGAGGACACTGGCAGTAGTGGGTATGTCAGATGTAGAGGAACGTGTAAAATAGAAGAAAAAAAAATAGTGGGGGTAGAAGGGGTGGGACTACAGGGGCGTGCCACCATGCCCAGCTAATTTTTTGTATTTTTAGTAGAGATAGGGTTTCACTGTGTTAGCCATGATGGTCTCCATCTACTGACCTCATGGTCCACCCGCCTCTGCCTCCTAAAGTGCTGGGATTATAGGCATGAGCCACTGCGTCTGGCTGAACAAAAAAATTTTTAAAAAATTAGTCACGCATGATGGTGCTTGCCTGCAGTCCCAGCTATTCAGGATAGTAAAGCACTAGGGTCCCTTGAGCCCAGGACTTCAAGACTGCAGTGAGCCATGATTGCACCACTGCGCTCCAACCTGGGTGACCGAGCAAGCCTGTTCCCAATAAAGAAACAGTAAATACATGAATTTTTTTTTTTTTGAGATAGAATTTCACTCTTGTTGCTCAGTCAGCTGGAGTGTAGTGGTTCAGTCTCGGCTCACTGCAGCCTCTGCCTCCCGGGTTCAAGGGATTCTCTTGCCTCAGCCTCCCAAGTAGCTGGGACTACAGGTGCCTGCCACCATCCATGCCTGGCTAATTTTTTATTTTTAGTAGAGATGGGGTTTCACTATGTTGGCCACCCTGGTCTTGAGCTCTTGACCTCAGCTAATCCACCTGCCTCGTCCTCCCAAAGTGTTGGGATTACAGTTGTGAACCACTGCTCCCGGCCGATATAAAAAAAAATTTTTTTCTTTTCTTTTTTTTTTTTAATTAAAAAAAAAATGTTGGTCAGGCTGGTCTTGAACTCCTGACCTCAGGTGATCCGCCTGCCTTGGCCTCCCAGAGTGCTGGGATTACAGGTGTGAGCCACCGTGCCTGGCCATTTTTTTCGTTTCTAAGATGGAGTTTCACTATGATGGCCAGGCTGGTCTTGAACTCCTGACTTCAGGTGATCCATCCACCTCAGCCTCCCAAAGTGCTAGAATTATAGGAGTGAGCCACCGCGCCCGGCAAAAATTTTTTAAATGGGTAGCATGAAAAGTAAATGCGGTGAATTCATAGGAATAGATTATTGTGAACTTCGGGGACCAGGGAGGCCTTAATGTGAGAGAAGAGCTGCCGCCAGGTCTTGAAGCAACTCAGATGGGAAGGAGGGGTGTGGTTGCAGAGTGGAGAAGCAGCATGGGCACTGGCAGTGGTGGGTGTGGATATGGGGGTGGAATGGGAGGGGTGTGTGGTGTCACATTCATGGGCACTGGCAATAGTGGGTAGGTATGTGGGGGGTGGAAAGGGAGGGATGTGTAGTGTCACATTCAAACTCTCAGTGCTTCCCATTTTGTGTGACCCCAAACCACCAGATAGTTTAGGACCTTGTAGCCTGACATTGAGGTTTGTGGTTTTTCCTCTAGGGTGTAGGAGAAATGTGAAGACGGAAACTGTGCAGATAGTGTGTGTTTGGTATCTGGTTCAGGCAGATTTATTCCTCTAGTGGTTTATTGTTGTTTTTTTTTTTTTAATTTTTAATTTTTTTTTTTTTTTGGAGACAGGCTCTGGCTCCATCTCCCAGGCAGTGGCGTGATCTTGGTTAACTGCATTCTCTGCCCTGCAGGCTCAAGTGATCCTCCCAGGTAGCTGGGACTACAGGCACACACCACCACACCTGGCTATTTTTTGTAGAGATGGGGTTTCGCCGTGTTGCCCAGGGTGGACTCAAAACTTCTGAGCTGAAGCAACCCTCCTGCCTTGGCCTCCCCAAGTGCTGGGATTATAGGCATGAGCCACTGCACCCAACCTAGTTGTTAAAAGTTGTGGGAAGTTCACGTAACATGAAATCAAATCTGCTTTTAACAATGCTGTCGATTAATGTAACCTCGGAATTATACAAAGTCTTGGAAGTCCTGGTTGGAAATATAGATTCCTTATTTTTTCTTTTTCCCAGCTATGAGTACTTAAATATACTCCTCCCATCATGAACATTATATTAAATCTTTTAAAAAATATTCTGTGTATTAAATGGGGAAAAACCAAAAAGACTAGAAAATGAAACATGGGGAAATCATGTTTAATCTTGGAATGAGAAAGGCTTTTATAAACAAAAGACCAATTTCTTTAATATATAAAAAGCTCTTACAAATCAATAAGATTTAATATGCAGTAGAAAAATCATCAGAGGATACCAACAGTCCATTAACAAAAAAGGAAACAGTCCATTAACAAAAGGAAATTAGGAAATATCGTAAAATATGGGAAAGTACTCAGTTTTGCTTATAATAGAAGTGTAAGTAGAAGCTACAGTGAAAATTTTATCTGCCTAATAGGCCGAGGTCCAGGAGTTTCATCTCAACACTGACTTGGTAGGAGTGTGGGATGATACACACTTTAGTGTATTGCTGTGGGAATGTAAACTGATAGAGTCTCTTTGGAGTGTGACTTGGCAGTATCTACCACAACTTAAAATACATAACCTTAGGGTGGGCATGGTGGCTCATGCTCTAATCCCAGCACTTTGGGAGGCAGAGGTGGGAGGATCACTTGGACTCAGGAGTTTGAGACCAGCCTGCGCACCATTGTGAATCCCTATCTCTACAGAAAACACATGAGCCTATACTCTCCGCTACTTGGAAGGCTGAGGTGGGAGGATCACTCAAACCTGGGAGGGCGAGGCTGCAGTTAGTCTAGATCACTTTTCTGCACTTCAGCCTGGGCAACAGAGTGGGACCCTGTCTCAAAAAAAACCCAAAACAGAACATAATCATGGCTTGGGTGCGGTGGTTCACACCTGTAGTCTCAGCTCTTTAGATGTCCGAGATGGGCAGATTGCTTGAGCTCAGGAGTTCAAGACTAGCCTGGGCAACGTAACAAGACTCCATCTCTACAAAACATTTTTAATAATGAGCCAGGCATGACTGATGCACTTTGGGAGGCCCAGGCAGGCAGATCCCTTCAGGTTAGAAGTTCGAGACCAGCCTGGCCAACATGGTGAAACCTTGTCTCTACTGAAAATATAAAAATTAGCCAGGAGTAGTATCTTGTGCCTGTAATCCCACTTACTTGGGAGGCTGAGGCAGGATAATTGCTTAAAGCCAGGAGGCAGAGGTTGCCGTGAGCTGAGGTTGCACCACTGCACTCCAGGCTGGGCAACAGAGCAAGACTCCCATTTCAGAAAAAAAAAAAAAATTAGGCATGATATTATATGCCTGTAGTCCCAGCTACTCAAGAGGCTGAGGTGGGAGGATCACCTGAGCCCAGGAAGGTTAAGGCTGCAGTAAGCTGTGGTTGTGCAGTTGTGATTATCCTGGGCAACAGAGTGAGACCCTGTCTCAAAATAGTAGTAGTAATTTATACCTGCCATAGTTACTACTGTGGTGTTTCCTGATGGTGTGCTTTCTGTTTTCTACCATTCCTTGTGTTTATCCGTTGGAATTCTGCTGTGATGAAGAGCTGCCCCTTCTCTGTTTAAGTGTGCACTGATGTTTGCTTAATTTGCTGGGTCATTTGCTCCTCCTGTGTGTTCCACAGGGTTCTCTTGTTCCTGTTTTTGGAGAGAGGTATTCACAAACCAAGATCTGGCTGCCAGTAGGGTGACCAACTGTCCTAGTTTGCCAGGACAAAGGCTTTCTTTGGGACATGGGACTTTAGAGTGCTGAAACTGGAGCAGCTTTTGGACTTTGGTCTCCATAGCCTACGTGGGGGGGTCATTGTGCCTGGGCCCTGTCACACATCAGTGGTTAGAGCTGGGAAAATGCATGTGTGTAAACGCTCCGGCATTTATTTCTGCATCCAGAATCTGTACTCACGGAAAAGGTCGTGAGTCTGTACTGATGCCTGCGCTTCCAATGCAGCACCGCAGGGTTTAGCCCTGCCCCCTTCCGTGTTAGTGGCATTCCTTCAACCATGAAGACCCCAATTCGGTAGCTGCAGTAAGCCTATCTGCTTGATCTTGGTACATGCGTACATCGGGCTGAGACCTGCTGACCACACGCTGGACACGTCTCCTGCCTGAGCCCAGTGATGGCGCACTGTCCTCCAAGGTTAGTTTTACATTAAGAGCCAAGGCGCCATTTTCTGAAGTCTCTTAGGTTAGTTCTTTCAGGGTGGTGGTGTCATCATCACAGCTATGCGTATTTGCTGTTTCATTTTGTTCTGTGCACCCCGTTTTGTTTTCATGGTTTCTTTTTCTTTTCTTTTCTTTTCTTTTTTTTTTTTGTTTTTGGACAGAATCTCACTCTGTCGCCCAGGCTGGAGTACAGTGGCACGATCTCGGCTCACTGCAACCTCTGCCTCCTGGGTTCAGGCGATCCTCCCACCTCAGCCTCCCGACTAGCTGATACTGCAAGTGCGCCACCATGTCCAGCTAATTAATGGTTTGTTTTCTGGGTATGAGAAACATGAGTATGGTTCTAAGAGACATACGAAAAGGTGTATGTGCAAGAGTCATGTTCCCTCAGCCCTGCCAGCCCTCTCCCCTCCCCGCTTTACTTCTATTCCGGGTTTATGCCACGAGAAGCTTAATAACACACTTGGTGTAGGTAACCAAGCTCTGGGGTCTGAAGGCCAGGCACAATGGCTCACACTTGTTGTCCCAGTGCTTTGGGAAGCCAAGGTGGGAGGATAACTTGAGGCCAGGAGGTCAAGACCAGGCTGGGCAACAAAGCGAGACCCTGTCTCTGTTTTTATTTAAAAAAAAAAAAAAAAAAAAGCTGAGCACGGTGGCTCACACCTGTAATCCCAGCACTTTGGGAGGCCGAGATGGGCTGACCATGAGATCAAGAGATTGAGACCATCCTGACCCATGTCTATTAAAAATACAAAAATTAGCTGGGCTTGGTGGCACACACCTGTAGTCTCAGCTATTTGGGAGGCTGAGACAAGAGAACTGCTTGAACCCAGGAGATGGAGGTTGCAGTGAGCCAAGATCGAGCCACTGCACACTCCAGCCTGGCGACAGAGCGAGACTCTGTCTCAAAAAAAAAAAAAAAAAAAAAAAAGGCTGGGTGTGGTGGCTTACGCCTGTGATCACAGCACTTCGGGAGGCCAAGGTGGGCAGATCACTTGAGGTCAGGAGTTCAAGACCAGCCTGATCAACATGGTGAAACCCCATCTCTACTAAAAATACAAAAATCAGCCAGGCATGGTGGTATGTGCCTATAATCCCAGTTACTCGGGGGTTTGAGGCAGGGGAATCGCTTGAACCCAGGAGTTGGAGGTTGCAGTGAGTTGAGATCATGCCACTGCACTCCAGCCTGGACGACAGAGCGAGACTCTGTCTCACAAAAAAAAAAAAAGAAAGATATGTTTAAGTCCTGACCCCTGGTACCTATGAGTGTGACCTTATTTGGGTCCTTGCTGATGTATCGGGTTGTGATGAGGTCACACTGAATGGGAGTAGGGCCTAATTCCAGTATTCCTGGTATCCATATGAGAAGAGAGAAATCTGGACATGGCCAGGACTCACATAGAGAGGAGGTTGTCATGTGAAAAGAGGCAGAGCCTGGAGCGTCTGCAAACCACGAAACACCAAGGATGCCGGCCACTGCCAGAAGCTAGGGAGAGGATAGACTCTCCCTTGGTGCCTCCAGTGGGAACTGCGCCTGCCCAGAAGCGGGGACCCTTTGTTTTTGAGACAGGGTCTCACTGTCGCTCAGGCTGAAGTGCACAAGTGCAGTAGTTTGATCTTGGCTCATTACAGCCTCAACCTCCTAGGCTCAAGCAATCCTCCCACCTCAACCTCCAAGTAGCTGGGACTACAGGTACATGCCACTACACCCAGCTAGTTTTTGTGGGGTTTTTTTTGTTGATGTTCAGAAACCTGGTCTTACTTTGTTGCCCAGGCTGGTCTCAAACCTCTGGGCTTAAGTGATCCTCCTGCCTTGGCTTCCCAAAGTGCTGGGATTACAGGTGAGCCACTGTGCCTGGCCCAGAACTCTGGACCTCTTTGAAACTGTCCAGTTTGTGGTGCTGTGTTTCAGTAGCCCTAGGAAACAAAACACACGGTTTTATTAGCTTCTGGTTTATCCTTTTTGTGTTTCTTTTACACCAATAATTAGAAACGATATAATCTGTGGGTAGGTGGGGATGGCGCTTGGACCCTTCCCTTTTGTACTCCCAGGGTGGAGGCACAGAGACTTCAGCACCCTGGTTTAGTGTGGACTGTTCATGAACTCTTCTAATGCCAAATACCGTTCAATTCCAGAAGAAATGCTCCAGGCTTTTTTTTTTTTTTTTAACTGTGTGAATAAAGTGAACAATACAATTAGGTAGGCCCAAAGAATTGGATATTTACATGGTTTGGAAATTAAATATTTTCTGAATTGTGGTAGATGTTTTTAAGGTGTCTGCACAGAGATAAAGAAAGGCTGGGGTTGGCTGGGCGCGGTGGCTCACACCTGTAATCCCAGCACTTCAGGAGGCCGAGGCGGGCAGGTCACCTGATGTTGGTAGTTTGAGACCATCCTGACTAATACGGTGAAACCCCATCTCTATTAAAAATACAAAAATTAGCCAGGCATGTTGGCACTTGACTGTTAGTCACAGCTACTCGGGAGGCTGAGGCAGGAGAATTGCTTGAAGACAGGAGGTGGAGGTTGCAGTGAGCCAAGATTGTACCACTGCACTCCGGCCTGGGCGACAGAGTGTGACTCTGTCTCAAAAAAGAAAAAGAAAGAGAAAAGGCTCGGGTTGTGCTGTTTGTAAGTCCAGGAATGAGCCCAAGAATAGGCAGGTTTTTATACCTTTTAGGAGTTTGAAGTTGGTATGTAAAACCTTTAACTGATTCTTGGATATTCTGTGTCCTTCCTTTCTACTTCTTGCAATTTCGTGAAGACGAGAGCCTCCCAGTTAGATGCGGTTCATTCAGTCCTACACTTACACATAGCTTGGCAGGCTGGCCACATATTGTTGACACCATCATGTACTGCAAATCTTTGTTTGTTTGTTTGAGATGGAGTCTCGCTCTGTAGCCTAGGCCAGAGTGCAGTGGTGCGATCTCAGCTCACTGCAACCTCCACCTCCTGGGTCTCGGTTCAAGCAGTTCTCCTACCTCAGCCTCCCAAGTAGCTGGGATTACAGGCATGAGCCACCATGCCCAGCTAATTTTTGTATTTTTTAGTAGAGATGGGGTTTCACCATGTTGGCCGGTTTGGTTTTGAACTCCTGACCTCGTGATCCTCCCACCTCGGCCTCACAAAGTGCTGGGATTATAGGCATGAGCCACCGTACCCGTCCCATGTACTGCCAATCTGTTGACCAAGGCAGGGGCCTGGCATGTGCTCCCTGGGGTCAGTGTGTGATGGTTTTGAGTCAGTCCTTTCCTGTGTTGGAGTGAAAGTGTCTGTGTGGTTTCTGTAGCATCAAAGGCTGGGGCTGCGTTGGTGAACTGCGCGTGGCTGGGGACACATTGGCTGCCTTTCTTCCCTCGCTGTGCTCTGCCGGGGACTTTCTTAGCCCACTGGGTGAGCAGGAAGTTAGAGAAGATAAGTCGTCTTCCTAGTTACAAGGCAGAACCCATCATCAGCTGTTTTTCAGTTTTGCTTTGTTTTTGTTTTTTGAGGTGGAGTATTGCTCTGTCGCCAGGCTGCAGTGCAGCGGCACGATCTCAACTCACTGCCATCTCCGCCTCTCGGGTTCAAGTGATTCTCCTGCCTCAGCCTCCCGAGTAGCTACAGGTGCACACCATCATGCCTGGTTAATTTCTGTATTTTTAGTAGAGATGGGTTTTCACCATGTTGGCCAGGATGGTCTTGAACTCCTCAATTGGGTGATCGACCCGCCTCGGCCTCCGAAAGTGCTGGGATTACAGGTGTGAGCCACCGTGCCCAGCCATCAGTTTTTAAAATACACTAATTTTTTTTTTTTTTTTTTTTTTTTTTTTGTGGAGACGGAGTTTCGCTCTTGTTACCCAGGCGGGAGTGCAATGGAGCGATCTTGGCTCACTGCAACCTCCGCCTCCTAGGTTCAAGCAATTCTCCTGCCTCAGCCTCCCGAGTAGCTGGGGCTACAGGCTTACGCCACCATTCCCAGCTAATTTTTGTATTTTTAGTAGAAATGGGGTTTCACCATGTTGACCAGGATGGTCTCGATCTCTTGACCTCGTGATCCACTTGCCTCAGCCTCCCAAAGTGCTGGGATTATAGGCGTGAGCCACCACGCCTGCCTCTATACACTAATTTTGTAAAAAAACTGCTTTGGATGAAAACAACTTTTAGATGATGATGAGACAGTTTCAGAATATTAACGTTTAAAAATTTGGATCTCTCTCTTTTTTTTTTAATTGCACTTCAGGTTTTGGGATACAAAAATTTAGATCTCTTTTGGGAGGATTTTTTTTTCCCCCGACTGTTAAGAGCAAGGAAGTCTGGCAAGGATCCAGCCAGGTTTGAGTTGGGTGGATGGATGCGAGGTCTCACTTGTGAGGTGACTGTGGGAAGTGCTGTCAGCAGGACCTGCTGGCCGGAGGCGGTGGCTCACACCCAGCTCTTTGTAAGGCCAAGGTAGAAGGATCATTTGAGCCCAGGAGTTTGAGACCAGTCTGGACAACATAGTGAAATCCCTTCTACAAAATGTTTTTTAAGAAAATTAGTGGCATGGTGTTCTGTGTCTTTGGTCCCAGCTACTCATAAGGCTGAGGCAGGAGCATCACTCGGGCGCAGGAGGTCAAGGGTGCAGTGAGCTGTGATTGCATCACCACACTCCAGTCTGTCACTCTTAGGAGTGACAGAGCGAGACCCTGTCTCAGAAAAAGAAAGCAGCAGCCCACCCTCTCCAGTTTGCTCCTGAGGTTCTGAGAAGCATCAGCATCTTAGGCTGATGACAGTGTAAGGCTCCTTGCCAAAACCACACCCTGATACTGTGGTGTTTGGTCCTGTGGATTTGTCTTTCAGCAGCAGCCTGACTTAGAGGCGTCCGTGCTAGCTTCCTCTAGACACCCTTGATGGGACCAGTCACCATATTGTTTCTTGTGTCTTCCTAATTCTTGTTCTTTTTGCGTATTTGTCTTTTCAGGAAAACGAATTCTGTGTCCACGGAGGACTACAGCCCAGTTCTGCCCCAGGCGAAACCCGGCCTGGAGCTTCCAGGCAGGACAGCCATTCAGCACGCAGACCGCAGAGGAGAAGGAGGAACCCCTGCACTCGATCATCAGCAGCACAGAGAGCGTGCAGGGTAGCCCGCACTGGTGCTTTGGTCTGGGAGGGCTTCTGGGTCCACTGCTGTGGGTAAGGGGTCATTTTCAAGGTGGAGACAGTGATTGGTAGAGCTACCACCTCAGGTCTGAAATCCGAAGGTCTTGGCTGTAGGGAGTGCGGCGCCCTCCATTTCTGTCCCAGCCAGGGACTTCTGCCAGTGTTGGGGTGTGTCTTGCCCCCTCTGGTGGCCACCCGTGAGTTCGCCGTGCAGCACCTCCCCTGAGTGGTGATTCATGGCACATCTGCTAATAATCATGGAAGCGGATGGAAACTCAGCATTGGCTCAGCCTGCACAGGACCGAGTTCTGCAGCTGTCTTTCCATTCCCTCTGAAGCATAAAAAAGCAGTCTTTGGAGCGAGTCCTGAAGTGGCTCCATTTCTGGCTTTTAAGTGGGTCGACAAGAGTAAAATGTTTGAAGTTAAAAAGAGAAGTGAGGTTTTCTTATTTTGATTTCTAAATAAATAATTTGGAAACTGCTTTTTTGAAGAATACAGGCCGGGTATAGTGGCTTACACTTGTAAGGAGGTCAAGGCAGGAGGATTGCTTGAGGCCAAGAGGTCAAGACCAGACTGGGCAATATAGTGACACCCTTCCTGTACAAAAAATAAAAAAAGTCATCTGGGCACAGTGGCTCATGCCTGTAATCCCAGCACTTTGGGAAGCTAAGATGGGCTGATTACCTGAGGTCAGGAGTTCAAGACCAGCCTGGCCAACATGGTGAAACGGCATCTCTACTAAAAATACAAAAATTAGCCGGGTTTGGTGGTGCATGCCTATAACCCCAGCTACTAGGGAGGCTAAGGCAGGAGAATCACTTGAACCTGGGAGGTGGAGGTTTCAGTGAGGCGAGATCGTGCCACTGCACTCCAGCCTGGGTGACAGAGCGAGACTCCATCTCAAAAAAAAAAAAAGTTAGCTAGGCATGGTAGTGAACACCAGTGGTTCCAGATACTTAGGAGGCTGAGGCGGGAGAATCACTAGAGCCTGGGAGGTTGAGGCTGCCGTGAGCATGACCATGCCACTGCACTGCAGCCTGAGCAAACAGCCAGGTTCTGCCTTTAAAAACAAAAAAGAAAGGAAAAGAAAAGAAAGAATATATCATCTGGTTCTTAGAGGCAGCCTAGTTCCCGTGACCATGCACATCGGGAAACCAGGCTCAACAGTCCCTCAACATAGCCTGAGGTGTCTGTGCTCAGCATGGGCAGATTTGTCCCATCTATGTTCTTTCAGCTCAGGCGGGAGCCACTTGATTTGTCCTGCCCTGGGATCTCCTTCCCTAAGAGACTTTGATTTGTTTTGAGACAGGATGTTGCTCTGTCACCTGGGCCAAGTGCAGTGGCACAATCATGGCTCACTGTAGCCTCGACGTCCTGGGCTCAAGTGATCCTCCCACCTCAGCCTCCTGAGTCACTGGGAGCACAAGTGTGTGCCACCATGCTCAGCTGATTTTTGTTATTTTTTATAGAGATGGTGGGGTCTTGCCGTGTCGTCCAGGCTGGTCTTGAACTCCTGGGCTCAAGTGATTCTCCTGCCTTGGCTTCCCAAAGTGCTGGGATTATGGACGTGAGCCATTGCGCCCAGCCAGACTTTGTTTCTGTCTACTTCTTTCTTTTTGTTCATGCTCTTTAAATGTTTAAAACTCATAAACTTAAACATTCTTTGGAATGTGACGTAGCGTATTCTTATGCAAAAATGGAAATTAAACTTTATTGGTTGTGTCTGTGTTTCATTACTAGGTTCTATTTCCAAACATGAGTTCCAGGCCGAGACAAAGAAGCTTTTGGACATTGTTGCCCGGTCCTTGTACTCAGAAAAAGAGGTTCGTTCCCTGCTAACCATGCCTGACGCTAGCAAGGTTTCTTTTGACAAACCTGTTTTTATACCATTCTGGAGAAGTGCCAGATAATATATTAACTGTGAGAAAGCATTAAACTTTGGACAGGTCCCCATCTTAAGCTACCAGTGAGAGGATTTTTACTAGAATCTGTTTTGGTTTCATGGATAAGTGTATCCAGATGGTTCTTTGGGCTGGATGAACTCTGGGAATTAATTGAATTTTGAAAGTACTTTAAAAGTTCCCCAAATACAGGCCTGGCACAGTGGCTTGTGCCTGTGAACCCAGTGCTTTGGGAGGTCCAGGTGGGAGGATCACTTGAGCCCAGGAGTTTGAGACCAGCCTGGGCAACACAGTAAGACTCTGTCTCTACAAAGAATAAAAACAGTTACCCAGCTGTGGTATCAGAGAGCTGTGGTATCAGAGAGCTGTGGTCCCAGCTACCCAGGAGGCTGGGGTGGGAGGATCACTTGAGCCTGGCAGACTGGGGCTGCGGTGAGCCGTGATCACGTTACTACACTGACCTGTGTGACAGAGTGAGACCTTCTTGCCAAAAAAAAAAAAGAGTCCCCCAAATCCTAGTGTGCAGCACTGCTGAAATCTGTTTCTGTGGAGCTGTGGATGTGCTCTGAGGCCCCTTTGCCTCGTGTGACCACCTGCAGGTCTGGGCGGCCTTTGGCTGCTGGAGGAAGAAGGTTCCCCGGTCGTGTATGTGGAGCTGGGAGGAGTTACTGAGGAAATTAAAACTCATTTGGGGCCTGGTGCAGTGGCTCACACCTGTAATCCTGGCACTCAGGGAAGCCAAGGCAGGAGGATATTGCATGAGTCCAGCCTGGGTAACATGATGAGAACTCCGTCTCTATTAGAAAACCCACAAAACTCATTTGGGGTAATAGAAAAAGGAAAAAGGGAAAAATGAAGGCCACCATCATTGACATGCTGATTATTGCTGGAAGGCAAAAGAGAATCCTGAAGAAAGGTAAAGCACCAAATTTCGAAATCCAGAGAGGCTTCCAGGAGCTGTTCCCGGGTTTCGTACTGCTGAGTGCTGCATCCTGCCTCCCAGTGACCTCTAGCTTCCGCTCAGATCAGCTGCTGCTTCCTCTTCACCTGTATGCTCTTGCGGACTTAAGTTTTCTATTTTTACTTGTTTTGTGTTTTATTTTCTTGGAACCGGGTCTGGCTCTGATGCCCAGGCTGGAGTGTAGTGGTATGATCTTGGCTCACTACAACCTCTGCCCCTGGGCTCAAGCCATCCTTCCTCCTCAGCCTCCCAAGTAGCTGGGACTACAGGCGCATGCCACCGCGCCTGGCTGATAATGTGTATTTTTCTGTATAGAGATAGGGTTTTGCCATGTTGCCCAGGCTAGTGTTGAACTCCTGGGCTCAAGCAATCTGCCCGTTTCAGCCTCCCAAAGTGCTGGGATCACAGGTGTGAACCTTTGCACCCCGCCTCTCTCACCGACTTTAAATGGAAGGTCTGTTTGATGTCAGGATGCTTTTCAGCTCCTAAAGGACAGCTGGTCCCTAGGCCCCGTTTTTCTCCAGGTGTGGTGGTAGATCTGGTGTTTGGTGATCTGTCCTGGATGAGGTGAAGCCAAGGAGCCTGTTTTCGTGGAGTAGGAGTGTGTTAGTCCGTGTTCGCACACCACTGATAGAGGCATCCCTGAGACTGAGCAGTTTCCAAAAGGAGGTTTAATTGGATTCGCGGTTCCACGTGTCTGAGGAAGCCTCACAGTCATGGCGGCAGGCAAGGAGGAGCAAGTCCCGTCTTACGTGGATGGCGGCAGGCAGAGAGAATAAGCAAGATACAAAAGTGAAAACCCCAAATAAAACCGTCAGATATCATGACACATAATTCACTACCATGAGAACAGTATTGGGGAAACACCCCGATGATTCAGCTATCTCCCAGCGGTCCTTCCCACGCATGTGGGGATTACAGGAGTACAATTCAAGATGAGATTTGGATGGGGACACAGCCAAACCTTATCAAGGAGAAATGGATGTTGGAGTGATATGCCCTCATCCCTGTGCAGGAGTTGGGAAAGAAATTGTTCCTCATAGGGCTCTTTGTTTTCTTGAGAGAGTCTTGCTCTTGTTGCCCAGGCTGGAGTGCAGTGGTACGATCTTGGCTCCCTGCTACCTCCGCCTCCCAGGTTCAAGCAATTCTCGTGCCTCAGCCTCCTGAGTAGCTGCAATTACAGGCGTGTGCCACCAAGTCCAGCTAATTTTTTTATTTTTAATGGAGATGGGGTTTCCCCATGTCGGCCAGGCTGGTCTTGAGCTCCTGACCTCAAGTGATCTGCCCGCCTCAGCCTCTCAAAGTGCTGGAATTACAGGTATGAGCCACCGCACCCGGCTAGAGGGCTCTTCTTAAAGTTTTAATTAACAGATGGGCACATAACTTCAGGTTTGATTGAAAATCCTGGAAAGGGCCAGGCATGGTAGCTCATGCCTGTAATCCCAACACTTTGGGAGGCTGGGCACAAGGATTACTTGAGCCCAGGAGATCAAGACCAGCCTGGGCAACATAGTGAAACACTGTGTCTATAAACATTGCAAAACAGTTAGCTGGATGTGGCGGTGCATGCCTGTTCTCCCAGCTGCTTAGAAGGCTGAGGTGGGAGGATTGGTTGGGCCCAGGAGGTTGAGGCTGCAGTGAGCTGTGATTGCGCCACTGCACTCCAGTCTGGGTGACAGAGCGAGACCCTGTCTCAAACAAGCAAATCCTGAAAGGAAAGATCAGTAGAAGTCAGCGGCTTTAGTCACTTTGTGACCTGCCCAGAGGAACTGCCTGTGACTAAAGGAGAAGCTCTTTATGCTTTGAGAACTGCTGGTTCTGTGGTGGTTCTTCTCTGCCCTTTAACAGTTGTTGGAAATGCAGCTGACCAGATAGGTACTGCAGGACGAGGGTTCTTCGTCATCTGTGCCTCCTCTTCTTGTTCCTATAGGTGTTTATACGGGAGCTGATCTCCAATGCCAGCGATGCCTTGGAAAAACTGCGTCACAAACTGGTGTCTGATGGCCAAGCACTGCCAGAAATGGAGATCCACTTGCAGACCGATGCCGACAAAGGCACCGTCACCATCCAGGTACCTGCCCTCAGTGTCCAGGCGTGGGGCAGGTCTGGCCACGCAGCAGGGACAGCACCTGCCTTCTTGCTGTGATTTACTGTTACAGTAGCACTTATTCATTATAGAATGTTTTGGAAAAGCAGGTAAGAAGAATATTTGAAATCCTTCCATCATCCAGAGATAACTACTGGTAACATTTTAGCATATGGCTACATAGGGTTTTGGTGTATGCAGTTACTAACATATCTAAACATATCTTATTTTTAATGTACTCTTTTCGTGTTTTTAACTGCGTTTCCCCCCTGAAAATGCGGACGAAGCAGTGCTTGTGGCTGCTGCTGTAGTCTTGTGGAAATTTTAAGGCTGAAAAGTTAGAAAGGCCAAAGAGGGTCAGGGAGGGGCCCTGAGAGACATTGTGTTCCAAGACAGCTGCCTCAGGACCTGTGGCGGTGGGGTCATGGCGTCCTTGTGGGGGTATCTGTCTCTGTGGAGAGGTGGACAGACAGGCCTCGGTGGGATTTGAGTATTTCCTTTTAGGGTGCTGACTTGCTCTCAGGGCCATGCCAGATGAATGAATGAAGGCATTCATGAATGAATGAACTTACGGGACGGCTGTTTTCGTTAAAGGAAGGGCTTTTGTGAGGTGTCAGCTTTACGTACTCCCTCTTGGGTTTAGAGAATCTAGACTGAGCCCTTTGGTACGTGCCAGCTGTTTGTCATAGCCCTTGGTCATAAAGATTGGGTGGGGAGTGAGTTTTTCTCGCTGTTTTCCCTGATTTGGCCTGGCTGCAGAACGGGCCCTGTGAGCAGGGCTGGGGCACAGAGCTGGATGTGCTGTTGGGGCACCCTGCACATCCCTCCCGTTTGCAGCACAGCAGTTCCTTGGAGATGATAGAAAATGGATGTGCTGGGGCAAGGGGTCATGGGGATATGATTCGTGGTCCTGAGCAGAGGGGCCTGTGCTCATGTACCAGTACTTCTTGGTACGAAGACTGTTTATGTTACAAGAATGGTTTTTTGTTTTTGTCTTTTGTCTTCTATTTTCTTAAAGAACAGTTCTAGATTTACAGAAAATTTGAGCAGATAATTCAGAGTTCCATTATATCCTTTGGTACCCAGTTTTTCTCTTCTCAACACCTGACATGAATGTGGTCCATTTATTTTTCTTTTTTGTGTGTGTGTGTGTGTGAGACAGAGTCTTTATGTGTCGCCCAGGCTGGAGTGCAGTGGTGTGATCTCAGCTCACTGCAACCTCCTTCTCCCAGGTTCAAGCAGTTCTCGTGCCTCAGCCTCCTGAGTAGCTGGGATTACAGACATGTGCCACCATGCCCAGATAATTTTTGTATTTTTAGTAGAGATGGGGTTTCACCACATTGGCCAGGCTGGGCTTGGATTCCTGGCCTCAAGTGATCCTCCTGCCTCTGCCTCCCAAGTGTTAGATTACAGGCATTAGCCACCACGCTTGGCCCATTTATTACAATTAATGAACTAATATCGATACATTATTCTTACATAAAGTTTTAGAAAAGGAGGGGTTCTTGTGGAGTCTCAGAGATATTATACCATTCCGTCTCTCCTACTGATAGCTACACTGCTTTTTGTCATTTTTAGGGGATTTTTTTAGGGAATAAAATATGCAGCCTTAATTTATCACTGTCTAGGCTGAATTAATATTTAACACTTCAGTGTAAGAATCTCTGGCAGTAGCATTTCAATGGCAAAATCATCTTTTTCTTTTGATGTCAAATATTTTATGTATACACCTGTTGTAAACCCTCATGAATTCCTGTTTTATTTTTTTGAGGCAGAGTCTCACTTCATTGCTCAGGCTGGAGTGCAGTGGTGTGAGCTTACCTCACTGTAGCCTCTGCTTCCTGGATTTAAGCGATTCCTGCCTCAGCCTCCTGAATAGCTGGCATTACAGGAACATGCCACCGTACCTGGCTAATTTTTGTATTTTTTGTAGAGATGGGGTTTCACCGTGTTGGCCAGGCTGGTCTCGAACTCCTGATCTCAGACGATCCGCCCACTTTGTCCTCCCAAAAGTGAGACCACGCCTGGTCTCACCAATTCCTTTTAAAATCACCTTGTGCGGGTCACCTGGCAATAGATGATTTCCGTCTACATCTGAAAAATCTATAGTTTTTTTTTTTGTAAATATTTTAGAACAGATTTAAATTTTCAGAAAAATTTTAAAGAGAGTGCAGCATTGCCATTTACTCTACACCCAGCTTCCCTTATGATTGAAATCTTATGTTGGTATGTTACATTGGTTACAGCTAATCAACTGGTATGGATATGTTATTCTTAATCCAAGTCTATTCAGATTTCCTTTAATTTTACCTCATGTCCTTTTTCTCTTCCAGGATTTCACATGACATTTAATCGTCCTGTTCTCTTAGGCTCCTCTTGGCTGTGACAGTTTCTCCGACTTCCCTTGTTTTTGATGACCTGGAAGGTTTTTATGTTTAGAGTCAGGGTCTTCCTTTGTCTCCCAGGTTGGAGCACAGTGGTGCTATCAGAGCTTGCTGCAGCCTTGACTTCCTGGGCTCAAGTGATCTCCCACCTCAGCCTCCTGTAGCTGGGGCCACTGGCATATGCCACCATGCCTGGCTACCTTAAAAATATTTTTTTTTGTATGTAGAGACAGGGTCTTAATTTGTGGGCCAGGCTGGTCTCAAACTCTTGGTCTCAAGTGATTCTCCCACCTTGACCTTCCAAAGTGCTGGGATTACAGATGTGAACTCTTGTGCCCAGCCCTATGTTTTCTTTTAGTGGTTTTATAGCTTTAGCTCTTACATTTAGATGTATGATCCATTTCAAGTTAAATTTTGTGTATGGTGTGAGGTAGGGGTTGAGGTTTATGTTTTGCATATGGCTATCCAGTTTCATTACTGTCTGTTGATAGACCTATCATCCCCATTGAATTACCTTGGAATCTTTGTCACATGTTAAGTAATACACTCTCTGTGCAGCTCTGTTTCCGTGCTCTGTTTGGTTTCTTTGATCTATGTGTCGATCTTTAAATGCCCACATCACACGGTCTTAATTTTTGTAGCTTTGTAGGAAGTTTTAAAATTAGGCATTTTAAGGCTGAGCACGGTGGCTCACACCTGTAATCCCAGCACTATGGGAGGCCGAGGTGGGTGGATCACAAAGTCAGAAGTTTGAGACCATCCTGACCAACATAGTGAAACCGTGTCTCTACTAAAAATACAAAAAATTAGCCAGGCATGGTGGCAGGCACCTGTAATCTCAACTACTCAGGAGGCTGAGGCAGGAGAATCACTTGAACCTAGGAGGCGGAGGTTGCGGTGAGCTGAGATGGCACCACTGCACCTTAGCCTGGGCGACAGTGTGAGACTCTGCCTCCAAAAAAAAAAAATGAGATATTTTAAATTCTCTAACTTTGTTCTTCAAAATATTTTGAAACTATTCTAGGTTCTTTGTATTTATGTATAAATTTTAGAATCAGCCTTTCTTTTTCTACCAAACCTGTGAGGATTTGGGTTGGGATTGCAGTGCAGATCAGTTTGGGAAACAAATCAAAATAAATTGAAAATAGGAGCAGTTAGTTGGATTTTCTCATTTACCTTGGTCAAACATTAACCTTTCCTTTAAGGATTCTGAGTTCTGATGTACTGAAGTAAACATTTCATTGAAAATTATATTTAATGACTGATATCAACTGGATATTAACTTTAAGTAGTTTTTTATTCATAATTACCACATGATCTACAATAAATGGATTTTGGATTCTTCATACCGGCACCTCAGAAATAATTCCCCAGAACTCTCTCGGTGCCATGTTTCTTGTTGACTACTGGGGTCCATGGAACATGCACACACATGTGCACCCCAATAACTGGTGGTGACATGGTTTCGGCACCCATTCTGCCTGCGCTGCCTACAGTGGGGAGGCCAACGGCTGGCCAGTCTCCCCGGCCTGCTGCTTGCTGTCAAGTGTTGATAAGAGGCCCTTGTCTGGCGATGAACCTGTGGATCCTTTGCTGAGTGGCATTGACCGGCCCTGCTGCGCAGATGGAGACAGCAGTGCTGCTCGGTGCTAGTGGGCTCCCATGGCCCCTTCGGACTGTCCTGGAGAGGAAGCCTTACAAAGGAACTTCCTAGAAGGAAGCAGAAAACTGCTTCTGAGGGCCTTTGTCCCAATTCATCAATGGTGGAGACTTGGAGCGAGCTCTTTTATTTAAGTGGTTTGCACATCATAGCAGAGCAAGCTGGGGCTGCCACTTTGTTATTGGAATGTTGACTGAGGAACAGCATGTTGGCCAGGATGGTCTCGATCTCTTGAGCTTGTGGTCCATTCTCTGCAGCCTCCTAAAATGCTGGGATTGTAGGTGTGAGACACTATGCCCAGCCCCTAGAATTATTCTTTTCTGAGGAGCATCTGGTGCTACCTAGCAGAGCCCTGTCTCGCCAATGTCAGTGACACCATTTGAGCCCCTGGGGCTGCCGGTGCACTTACCCCCCTCCCCAGGTGCTGGGGCTTGGCACTTACAGTGTCTCTCTCCTCAGGATACTGGCATCGGGATGACACAGGAAGAGCTGGTGTCCAACCTGGGGACGATTGCCAGATCAGGGTCAAAGGTAAGCATGGACTCCCCACACGGCCTCCCCCTTCCCCTCAGGGTGCACGGATGCCTCTAGTAGGCATCTTTGGGTGCCCAATGAAGTAAGAATGTCAGGTGCATGCCACGTGGTGGGCACTGTGGGAACACCTCATCACATGACAGCCGTCCCTCAGTATCGGGTTGGTTCCAGGATGTCCCCTTGGATACCAAAGTCTGCAGATGCTGCAGTCCTGGGTAAAAGTGGTGCCATATTTTGTAGACACGTCTTCCTGCATGCTTCAAATAATTTCTAGATTACTTATAATACCTGATAGAATGTAAATGCTATCTATATAGTATAACATAGTTTTTTTTTATATTATTTTTTATCATTGTGTTATATTTGATATTTTTCTGAGCATTTTCAATCCTTAGCTGGTTGAATCTGCAGATGTGGAACCCACAGATGCGAGGACTGACTGTATTTCATTTCACCGGCACAGGGCCCCGTGGGCCAGTTTCTGTTAGTGTTCTTATTTTATTGATGAGGAGACTGAAATAAGTGCTTTGCCCAAAGCTGGAACAGTGGGCCGGAGGTTCCCGGCTGTTGGTCTGAGTCCAAACATGTCGTTCTGCCTCATGACACTTTTCTGCAAAGTTGATTCGCTGAGCTGTGTGGGCTTGATGCAGAGAGGGTCAGAGGGATCAGTCACAGACAGCGCCATGTGTGAGAACAGGCTTGGGGCACGACATCTGTGGATTTGGTGGTTCTGGTCAGAACTGCTCTGTGGGTCTGGGTATGGTGACGTGCGCCTGTAGTCACTGCTACTCAGGTGGCTGAGGCGGGAGGATCGCCTGGGCCCGGAAGTTCAAGGATGCAGTGAGCTATGATTGCACTCCTGCACTCCAGCCTGGGTGACAGACCAAGATTTTGATTTCTGAAAAAAAGAAAAGAAAAGAAAGAATAACTGCTTTGTGCAGACAGGTCAGCCCTTAGGGCTAGGGTGTCATTTGGCTGCTGGTGTGACTGCGGCCTGCGAGGGGAAGACAGGTGTGGGTGGTCAGGGTTTCCTCAGCAGGGTCTGTACCAAACTGAGACAAAGGCAGGTGGCCCTGGGTCACCCTGGTGCCCTCCTTGCTGGCTGAGTGCTTTCTTCCTCGTTGTTAGCCTGAGTGGCACCCATGTGGCACTTGGTACCACGTGCTTCAAAACAGCACTTGTTGTTCCAAAGTAATTCACAGAAATTTCTACATTTATTTATTCATTTATTCATTGATTTATTCATTCAGAGACAGGGTCTTACTCTGTTGCCCAGTCTGGAGTGCAGTCACAGCTCACTGCAACCTTGAACTCCTAGGCTCAAGCGATCCTCCTCAGCCCTCCTGAGTAGCTGTAACTATAAGCATGTGCCATTATACTCAGCTAATTTTGTATGTTTTTGTGGAGACCGGGGTCTTGCTTTGTTACCCAGGCTAGTCTCAAACTCCTGGGTTCAGGCAGTCCTCCTGCCTCAGCCTGCCAGAGTGCTGTGATTACAGGCGTGAGCCATCACATCCAGCCAGAAATTTCTACTTTAAAAAAACTACTGGGCTGGTTGCGATGGCTCACACCTGTAACCCAGCACTTTGGGAGGCCAAGGTGGGTGGATCATCTGAGGTCAGGAGTTTGAGACCAGCCTGACCAATATGGCGAAACCCCGTCTCTACCAAAAATACAAAAATTAGCTGGGCATGGTGGCAGGTGCCTGTAGTCCCAGCTACTTGGGAGGCTGAGGCAGGAGAATCGCTTGAACCCCGGAGGTGGAGGTTGCAGCGAGCTGAGATTGTACCACTGCGTTCCAGCCTGGGTAACAGAGCGAGACTCCATCTCAAAAAAAAAAAAAAAAGAAACCTACCATAACTGTGACTTTCCCCACATTATGTTTTTTGTTGTATTTCTCTCAAGGTTCGTCTGCTGTCCTGTGCAGTGGCCACCAGCTGTGTGTGGCAGCTTAAATGTAAATGCGTTAAAATTAAAAGGGGACATGGAGCTCCTCAACTGCACGGGCCACATTCCAGGTGCTCAGCAGGTTGTGACGTTGCACCTGGCAGATGCAGAGTGTTCCCAACATCGGAAAAAGTTCCATCAGCAGTATGGGTCAGGGCATTGGGTGATGTGTTCTACTTGATTTTGGCCTTAGGACCTTTGGCAATGTTATAGTAGAATAACAATGTTATAGTAGAATAATTAAGGGCCGTGCGGTACGCATGTGTGTGATTTCCACTCTTCCCACAAAGAATAGACTCCAACAGACTTGAATCTAGAAACCAGTTTGGAGCCCCTCCTCACTCCTGGACTTCCTGTGGAAGGAGCTTATTCAGGGAGAGCTTATTCAGTCCGCTCTTTCCCCACCCCCAGGTGTGACCTGCAGGCCTCCACCTGTCCGGGACAGGCAGGACTGCGGGCTCTGGGAATCAAATGGAATGCACACGTGTCCCACTGCTGCCAGCTGGGTGTCCTAGGGCCAGTGTGTGACATGTGTGTGACTTAGTTTTTCATGTGTAGAATGGGTTGGAAAAGTACTCGGTGTGGCTGTTTTAAGGCTGAGGGCTCTTAGCTGCGCTAGCAGAACAGCTGCAGCGTCGCAAGTGTCTGCCTCCTGGAAGGGAGGCTGCCTCCCTCACCGGCGTCTGCCCCACAGGCCTTCCTGGACGCTCTGCAGAACCAGGCTGAGGCCAGCAGCAAGATCATCGGCCAGTTTGGAGTGGGTTTCTACTCGGCTTTCATGGTGGCCGACAGAGTGGAGGTCTATTCCCGCTCGGCATCCCCGGGGAGCCCGGGTTACCAGTGGCTTTCAGACGGGTGAGTGACGAACATCGCCTGACAGGCAGCTCAAGGCTGAGCTGGAATCCTTACGATGGAGTTTGGAAACGGCTGGATTCAGAAAACCCACACAGGCATTTTCTGGGCTTTTTATGTGAAATCTGACTCTCTGGCTTTGAGGAGACAGTGACTTTTGTGGCTCCAAGTGGCCCATGGCGCCTTTATGGTCCCATGTGGCTGGTGACCACCGCGCTCGGGGAGGCAGGCCCGTCCCTTGCTGAGCTTTCTCCCCAGTAGCTGGACTGCAGAACTGGCCTGTCGCCCGGTGGCCCCTCCGCAGCCTCCTGTGACTGACCTTCTGCGAGAGCTCGTGCTTCCTCCCGGCCCTGGCATTTCCCAGCTTTGCCTCCCTAGCCCACCTCCGCCTCTGTCGGGTGCAGAGCCTGCTTGGGGCTTTTTATTGGGTGAGCTGCTTCCAGCCAGACGAAGTGTCCTCCCTCCATGACACCATGTCTGTTCCACAGTGTGCACAGTATGCTCATCTTCACTCCCCTGTCTCCCAAAACTAACATTCCTGTTTAATTCCATGAGTGCAGGGCTCAGAGTAAACTCAGGCCAAGGCATCAACACGGCCCCATGGGGGATTTCCCTCTCCTGTGCTTCTGAGATGGTTTTCTGCTCTTCTAAGGGGGCGCTTTCCCCCATCCCGACCTTTGTTTCTGCCCCCAGGCATCTGGCACCGATTTGGAGCTGGGCCAGGTCCCCATAGTGCCCCCGGCCCGCTTTCGGGATAAGCCCAGGAGCTTCTTCTAAGCCCAGGGTCGGTGGAGGACTCTTCCCCCGACTCCTTCCCGAGAGAACCAGGAGAGCTCTGTGCCGCCTGGCACAGGGTCATTGTTCTTGATGGGCATTTGATGGCCTGAGTGGTGCCCTGGGGTCAGAAATGGGGCACTTGAGGGTGCGCTCTGTGTTGTTTTGGGCTCTGCCTGTGAAACCATAGGGAACCGCTGGAGTCCCGTCTGGGAGGCGTCCCAGCGTTTCATCCAACTGGCTGTTTATTTTCTTAGCTCCGGAGTGTTTGAAATCGCGGAAGCTTCGGGAGTTAGAACTGGGACGAAAATCATCATCCACCTGAAATCCGACTGCAGGGAGTTTGCCAGTGAGACCCGGGTGCGAGGTGAGCAGGAGCTCAGGCCCAGGCTCGCTCTGGGATCCATGTGTGGCCTGGAGGCCACCGGGTAAGCAGGCATTTTCCCGGGTTCTGCCTGCACAAGGGGCACTTGGGCAGAGCTGCAAAGGGCCGTGCCGCTGTGGGACTGGGTGGGGGCTGCCTGCTGGGGCTGTGCTGCCCCGAGCTCCTGCTGGTGCTGTGTGATGGGACTGGAAGGAAGCTGGCCTGGTGGAGGCGGGGCTCGTTCTCCTTTCTCCCTCTGTGTGGCCCTTGGCCGTTAGTGCACCTGGGGGGTTGGTGCAATCCTGTCCGAGGGTAGCCTTTCCTGTCCATGTCCTGCTGGACTCTCAGGGAGGCCCTCAGTACCCCCAGGAGTCAGCCCAGAAAGCCACGTTCCAGCCACCAGCCAGCATCATGGTCTCACAGCAGCCAGGGTATCCACAGATGTGGTTCTCACTCAGGCTCCACTGGTGCCCCGTGAGACTGGTTGGAGGACAGATGTCCCCGCTGTGCCCCATTTCTTTACTTGTGAAGTAAGCACAGCATGGAGGATCCTTCCCAGCAGGCTGGTGCTCACCCTGGAGCTGCTGCAAAGCTTGTGTTTCCAGAAGCATTGTAGATGCAGTGTGGTTTTTTTTTGTTCCTTCCAGATGTGGTGACGAAGTACAGCAACTTCGTCAGCTTCCCCTTGTACCTGAATGGAAGGCGGATGAACACCTTGCAGGTGATCCCCGAGCTCCTCCACATGGCGATGGATCTGTACATTTCCGGGCTGGGGGGCAGAGATGAGCCCGGGGGATGCGGCCCATAGTCACAGGGCAAGCTGCTCTATGGAGATGAGACCTGGGTGTGGGGATGAGGCAGAGGCCCAGCCCCCACCACAGCCCTGCCCCTCTGCACTGGGCAGCTGGGGTCAGGGACCAGGGTTCACAGAGGCGTAATGCCCATCCAGCTGGGTCACCCCGTGAGTGTGTAGCCAGTGGTGTTCAATGTAGCCACAGAGCTGTGCAACCACTCTGCATCAATTCCAGAACATCCCATCACCCCAAAAAGCAGCCCTGTCCTGGCCACCCCTCCCCCAGCCCCAGCAGCCATGGTCTCCTTTCTGTCCGTTGTGCCGCCTGTTCTGGACATTTCTCCTGGTTGGAGTCAGGGGACACGCTGTCCTCAGTGACCAGCTTCCCCCTTCGAGGCTCAGCTGTGGTGCAGCATGGCTCGTGCTCTCTCTCATGGCCCACATTTTATTGGTCAGCCCATCCCTGCTGGGCAGTGTCATCCTCTCCCACAGGCCACCCCAGGGCCCGCTGGTCCTCCTGACTTGGTCTCCGGGGAGCTCCTGCCCCAGAGCCATCTGTGTCTCCCCTGCACAGCCCAGCGGTGGGGCTGGAGAGGGGTCTACACCTGAGACCACCACCCGTCTGTCCCGGGAGCCTGTCCAGGGACAGGCGCTGCACTAGCTTAGGCCAGCGTCATGTTGGGAAGACGCATGTGGTAAACATGACACCCTCCCCCATCGATCTCCGTTTCCAGGCCATCTGGATGATGGACCCCAAGGACATCAGCGAGTGGCAGCATGAGGAGTTCTACCGTTACATTGCACAGGCTTATGACAAGCCCCGCTACACCTTGCACTATAAGACGGACGCGCCGCTCAACATCCGCAGCATCTTCTATGTGCCGGGCACGGTGAGGTGCTGCAGTAGGCCCACGGCCCTCAGGGTGACTCTGTTGTCCCCCTGGGGCCAGGGTGTCCCCCACGGCCACAGGGCTTTCAGCTCTGCAGATGTCACATGATTAACAGGGCAGCATGACGGCACAAGAAATATAGGTAGTGCCAGTCATGGCGGCTCAATCCTGTCATCCTAGCACTTTGGGAGGCCGAGGAGGGTGGATCACTTGAGCCCAGGAGTTCTGGCCCAGCCTGGCCAACATAGTGAGACTGCAACTCCGAAAAAAGAACAAAAGAATTGATGCCTCTCGGTGGGTGAACGCAGAGGTTTTCTCTCACAGGGGACAGACATGGCGAGGGAAGGATTGATGGACGTCTTAGTGCAGGCCTGGCTGTGGGCTCGTGGACTGGGGTGTGCCTGGGGAGGGGACCTCAGAGCCTCACTTCACTGGCATGGATGCTGTTCCACCTGGTGCTCTGGGAAGGTGGAAGGGCCTGTGGTCTGCTGCTGCGTTGGCTGCTCTTTGCTTCCTCAAGTCCCTTCCGACTCTCCCAGTTCCATTGACCACATTGAAGCTTCCACAAACCCTGCCATAAGGAGACCTATTTGGGGCTGAGAGCCAGCCTGTCCCGCCCCCAGGCTTTCCTGTCCTTGTCTGCCTGGAATTCTCGTCATGTCCCACAAAGTTAGGGTCTGTCTTAGAAAGAGCCACCTCGAGTGTGGTCTCCTGGGGCTTGTTAGAGTCTCAGGCCCCACCCAGAGCTCCTGAGTGGGAGCCCACATTTTAACAAGATCTCCCTCCATTTTAAATGGATCCCCCCACATTGTAACCAGATCTCACAGTTTCAGATCTCCCCACATTTTAACTAGATCCCCCTGCATTTTAATCGGATCCCCCATGACCAGGTGCAAGGCCCGAGTCGGGAATTGCCAATGTGGAGCAGGTGTTGGCAGCCATGTTCCATGAGGCCCAGTCGGGAGCTGGCCCCGGCTTTTCATGCCTGGCCTCCAGGGTGAGGAAACAGCACCACGCCATGCTGCCCGCCCGCCCCTCAACACGGGGCTGGGTCCTGTGAGCTGCGTAGACACTGAAACTTGAATTTCATCTCTTTCACATGTCATGAGATACTTCTTTTTGAAATCTTTTGTCAACCATTTGAAAGTGTAAAAACTACTCTCAGGCTACACAGAAGTAGGCAGTAGGCAGTGAGCCAGATTTGGCCAGTGGGCTCTTTGCTGACCTCTAACCTGTAGCAGGGTTTGGCTGTGTTCAGGGATATGTGCAAGGCTCACTTTGTTGTGTCCTCCTTAGTGGGTGGGCTGGGGAGGGCAACAGCTGCCAGAAAAGACCCTTGGCCCCTGCAGAGCCACGGTGTGGAGCATCGTAGGGCCCCTGGACACTGGGCTTTGGCTCAGACCAGACGTGGGAGGGAGGGCATGGTGAGGAGGGGAACAGGCGCTGGACTTGTATGTCCGCCCTCACCTCTCAGCCAGGGTCTGCCTGGGGAGGGTCAGTGCTGCATGATGGCATCCTCTCCTCACCCCCAGAAACCGTCCGTGTTTGATGTGAGCCGGGAGTTGGGCTCCAGCGTCGCACTGTACAGCCGCAAAGTCCTCATCCAGACCAAGGCTACAGACATTCTGCCCAAGTGGCTGCGCTTCATCCGAGGTACGCCGCCCAGAGCCCCAGTCCGTGAGCGGAGCCCGTGTGGCCCAGTGTCGCTGCGTCGGTGAGGCACCTTGCTGATCCTGTTCTCGGTGGCCACCCACCGCTGTGGGCCTGCATGCCAGCTGTGTTTACACACCCCGGGAGCTCCCCTGCGCCCCCGTGCCCGTGGCTGATCTTGGAGGAAGCACAGGGGTGTTCAGATTTGAGATCTTTCCATGTATGGGGATATTGTGTGAGTTTGAGATGTATATGTGAGTTGTGTTATGTTTGAGTGAGATTATAGTTGAAGAAAGACTTCAGTATTTAAGCCTTGGGACACAGAGGTGCAAGCCGTCCCTGCTGGTTACAATTTTTTTATTTTTTTGAGACGGTGTCTTGCTCTGTCGCCCAGACTGGAGTGCAGTGGCGTTGTCACTGCTCCCTGCAACCTCCGTCTTCTGGGTTCAATAGATTCTCCTGCCTCAGTCTGTCGAGTAGCTGGGATTACAGGCACACAGCACCACGACCGACTAATTTTTGTATTTTTAGTAGAGACAGGGTTTCACCATGTTGGCCAGGCTGGTCTCAAACTCCTGATCCCGTGATCCACCTGCCTCAGCCTCCCAAAGTGCTGGGATTACTACAGGCATGAGCCACTGCGCCCATCCCAGAGTTAAGATTTTTAATGTGTAGCCCAGGCTGTCGTTTTCCAAGTGTATCCCAAGGCTGGCCCAGCCACCCACACAGCCCGGGTCGCTGTTCCGGGAGGTGGCAGGACGTAGAGGAAGCTCCGCTGGTGCTGCATCCCTGCTTCCCGCTTAGCACACGTGCTGGGTTGAAGGCCAGGTTGTGAAGATGAAAGGCAGGTTAATGGGGGAATGTTAGGTGATGTGGAGGGACAGTGGCCCCGGGAGAACCTGATCACTGTGTCTCCCAGGTGTGGTGGACAGTGAGGACATTCCCCTGAACCTCAGCCGGGAGCTGCTGCAGGAGAGTGCACTCATCAGGTGAGCCTTGGGCCGGAGGGAGAGGACCCTGCTGGAGACAAGGCCCCTGCCTGCTCCTTTGCCCCCAGAGGGCCCTAGCCATGGCCCATGTAGCTGAGCAGAGGTGGATGGGGAAGCCTGGCCCTCAGGAGCCCTCCAGGTGCTGGCCTGGCCTCTAAGGCCTGTGGTCCAGAAGAACGTGGGGGCCGCTGGTCACTGCCCAGGCTGGAGTCTGCACAGGGGAGGGGTCGCAGAGCCAGACCTGCCCACCTGTGCCCCGGGACAGGGTTGGGACTGTGACCGTGCAGCAGGCCTGCCCTTTGTGGAGGGGACTCCTGCAGTGCGCTGGCTCCTGGTTCTCCATCGGTAGCTATGACTTCCCCAGTCTGGCCCCAGGCTCACCAAATAGTTTATATTCAAAACTTCGCTTATTGGCTTTTTCCCCCTGATGCAAGTAATGTTTCTTTACTAGAGCACACTCACATCACCTCTGCTCTCACCTAGAGATGACCGCTGTTGCCAGTTTAGGGTGGGGTAGATTGGCCGCCACGTAGGCCAGGCTTCAGAGGGAGCCTGTGGGGTGAGTACTCAGCTGGAATTAGGAGCCTTGGAGGTCTCTCAACAGCCCAGCACCTGCAGCATGCTGTGGAACGGGCCTTGTTGGAGCCCCCACACGCCTGCAGTGCGTTCCGCCGCCAGTTTCTCTCCAGTGTTGGGAGTGGAGGCGGCTTGTCGGATAGAGGACAAGACTTGGTAGTTGGTGTGGGTTTGGGCCGCGCTGTGGGGATGGTGAAAGGCCCACACCGAGAGGCACTGGCCCCGAGGGAGTCACAGTCTGTCATGCGCCGTGGACAGGAGCAAGTCTGGGGAGATGGTGGGCAGTGTGGTTTCCTGCCCGGTGAGCCCATGCCCAGCCCTGCACAGGCCCCATGGGGCCTGCAGTAACCTCCTCCTGACCCACTTTCAGAGGCAGAGCCACAGAGATTGTTTTCAAGCAGGCCACGGTGAGAGTTTTGTTGGTTGACTGACAGGGTCTTGCTGTGTCATCCAGGCTGGAGTGCAGTGGTATGGTCACGGCTCACTGCAGCCCCAACCTCTCAGGCCCAAGCAGTCTTCCCGCCTCAGTCTCCCAAGTACCTGGGACTACAGGTTCGAGCCACCTTGCATGGCTAATTTTTTGTATTTTTTGTACAGTCGGGATCTCACTATGTTGCCCAGGCTGGTCTTGAACTCCAGGGCTCAAGTGATCCTTTGGCCTCAGCCTCCCGGAGTGCTGGGATGCTAGGCGTGAGCCACTGCACCTGGCCACTTAGATTTTTTTTTTTCCACACAATTGAATTCATAATGCTTATACTCTCTGTTACCTATTTTCTTTTTTTTTTTTTTTTTTACCAAAAAAAAAAATATGGAACGCTTCACAAATTTGCGTGTCATCCTTGTGCAGGGTCCATGCTAATCTGTATCGTTCCAATTTGAGTATATGTGCTGCTGAAGCGAGCACTGTTTCCTATTTTCTACATAGTTTATTTGCCGCACTTCCCATGTCATTTTTTGGAAGCACTTTTCATTGCTAATGATGGTATCTCATGACCTACTGTATTTCCTGATGCAGTCCCTCGGGCCATCTCGCTGTTGCTGCTGGTATGACACTGCAGGGCACATGTTGATCTTTGTTCTGAAATCTTTACCTGCAGCTGTATTTCCTTAGGATAGAATACCAGGGGTGGGGTTACTTGGTCAGAGTACTTAACATTTAACTATATAAAAGGTATTTTCCCTGCTGACTATAGATGTTTCATAATCAATAAAAAAGGGACCTCAGTCTTTGTTACCCCCTGCACAGCCGTGCTGGCTCCTGACAGCGGGGCCCCTCGCCTCGCTGCTGACACGACCGCAGGGAAGCACGTGCTGACTGCAGCAGGATGCATCCCCGCCCCATAACAGTGACCGTTCTCTCATCGTTAAGAGATGCGCTCTTCGGTGTATTGACCCTGTATGCTTCGAGTGTGCCTGTGGGTTACTGGTGACTGTCCTGTGTTTCAGTTGACTTCAGTGAAGAGGGTGTGGGGCTGGTTCCTGCAAGAAAATTACTGCTGGTGCTGGAGTTTTCCCCACCCTTTGTCCATCCCCATCACCCCACCCAGGAGTGGCCACGGGAGGGGAGGTTCCAGGCACAGTGTCCCTGGGCTGGATGAGGCAAAGGACACCTGTGGAACTGGGGACTCGTATGACCTCGTCTGGGAAGCAGGAGCCGGGCCCTGTGGAGAGGGAGCTTCTGGTGTCCCTGTGGGCCGGGTAGCTGTGCCCCTGTCCCCATTTTGAATGCACTGCAGCTGTGTTTATTATTTCTTCTCCACTGAGAACTGTGCTGAGCCTGCATAAATGCGTGTTTCACCCTGTGAGGGGAACCGTGAGTCCTCACTCATAGTTGTGGGAACTGAGTCACGGGGGTGGCACGTCTCAGGAAGAGAGCTGCGCTGGTGGCTGTGGCAGGCATGCTGGCTCCGTGGTGGCGCCCAAAGCTGCAGAGAAGGGGTTCTCATCCCAGCTTGTGGTTGTCAAAGGCTGCACTGTCAGTCTGAGAACTCATTTTATCAGAAAAGAGTCAGCTGTAATTAGAGCTTTTGAAAGAATCAGACTTAAAAGTTGGAAGTGTGGTACCAAGAACATGTTTTTCCTTGAACCCTATGAGAGTAAGTTGCCGTCCTGATGCCCTGTCTTGGGGTGCATTTCCAACAAACAAGGATGTCCTCCCCTTTGTAATTAACGGATGTTACAGGGGTGGTATTTTGAAGCTATGTAAATGTCACACTCTTTATGAAACTCTCAGAGTATTCATGTATTTACTTAAAATATATTATATGTGAACTATTTATATTTGTATAGGCTGATTTCCTGTTTTATTCAAAAGTTTATAATCTGTTGCTATCATTACTAAATTATTTTTTTTTGAGATGAAGTCTTACTCTGTTGCCCAGCCTAGAGTGAAGTAAGATAGTGGCTCACCTCAGTCTCAGCCTCCCAGGTTCAAGCGATTCTCCTGCCTCATCCTCTCCAGTAGCTGGGACTACAGGCACCCACCACCATTCCCAGCTAATTTTTTTGTATTTTTAGTGGAGAGAGGGTTTATTATTGCCTTATTATTGTTACAGAGACAGACTTTCACATGTTGGCTAGGGTGGTCTTGAAATCCTGACCTCAAGTGATCCACTTGCCTTGGCTTCCAAAGTGCTGGGATTACAGGTATGAGTCACTGCATCTGGCCTATTAATTTTTGATGTTCAGATGGTCCCTGATGTGACCATTGGGAGCCTCTTCATGGTCTCCCATCCTTTTGGACAGGCCTTGGACAGATGCTGCTTTGAGGTCTTCCTCTGGTAGCAGATGTTCCAGGCTCACCTTATGCTGTACTACATCTTTTAGCCCTAGGACTACTTATTTCTCTAAGGACCCCTGGCTCCTTTTAATGGAGAATGGGTATTTAGAAGCCAAGATCTGGGCACTGTGGATGTTCATCACCGTGGGGGTGTCAGTGTTCCCAGGCCCTCTTAGTAGATAGAGCTTAGGAATTAGTGAGTGGGGTGGGGGGGTGGAGATAGAGAGAGAGAGAGAGAGAGAGAGAGAGAGTGTGTGTATGTGTGTGTGTGTGTGTGTGTGTATACATACACATACCTATACCTTTATCTCTTTCTTTTGCTCACACTGGTACCTCCAATATGAATCCATTGCTTCTGGGATGCTCTGGTCTTTCCTCTTCCTGTGTTTGAAAGTCCCTTTGGACAGTGAGAAATCTGACTCTTTTTTTTTTTTTTGAGACAGATTCTCACTCTGTCTCCTAGGCTGGAGTGCAGTGGTGCGATCTCCAGCTCACTGCAACCTCTGCCTCCGAGGTTGAGGCAGTTCTCCTGCCTCAGCCCCCAAGTAGCTGGGGTTACAGGTGCCTGCTACTACGGCCAACTAATTTTTTTTTTTTTTTTTAAGATGGGGTTTCACCATGATGGCCAGGCTGGTCTTGAACTCCTGACTTCAGGTGATCCACCCACCTTGGCCTCCCAAAGTGCTAGGATTACAGGCGTGAGCCACTGCACCCGGCCAATTTTTGTATTTTTAATATAGATGGAATTTCACCATATTGGCCCCGCTGGTCTCGATCCACCCACCTCAGCCTCTCAAAGTGCTGTTATTACAGGCGTGAGCCACCGTGCCTGGTCCATTATTCTTAACACAGTTACCCATTTGACCAGTCCCCCTCCATGTAACCAATCTGCTATCGCTGCTTCCCTCTTCTGTGGGCGTCCTTGTCACCCACTTGGGCTCTGACTCTCCACAGTGGGCTGCTCATGCCACCAGCCTGGACACGTTCCTCTGGGGTCTTGGGCTCTGACACACATACCAGGCTTTTCCCAACCATGGCCTGCATAGATGCCTTCTTCCCTGGGCTCTGCACCCCATCCTGGGCTACTGTCCCCCAACTCCCAGGCATGAACACATGATGCCCTGTTCCATTCTGCCCTGTGGCTGAAGGACTGAGTCATAGGGGATGGAGTGGAGGAGGAAAGGCTTTAAATGAACTCCAGAGAGTTTCGTTCCATTGCTCTCGATTGTTGAAATACACTGTAATTTACCTGCGTAAAGGAAAGGCAAAATATTAAGAAAGAAATAAAAATATCCCTAATCCCACTGATAAAGTTGTTCCTAATTTTAGGCCTTTATGTAATGCTGCAGTAAACATCTTGATCCCTAAAATCCTAATTTTGAAAAATTAGAGTATACATATATTCAGTATAAATCCAGGGCCGGGTGTGGTAGCTTACACCTGTAATCCCAGCACTTTGGGAGGCCAAGGCAGGTGGATCACAAGGTCAGGAGTTTGAGACAAGTCTAGCCAACATAGTGAAACCCCATCTCTATAAAAATACAAAAAACATGAGCCTGTAATTCCAGCTACTTTGGGAGGCTGAAACAGGAGAATGGCATGAACGCAGGAGGCGGAGGTTGCAGTGAGCAGTGATTGTGCCACTGTACTCCAGCCTAGGCAACAGTGCGAGACTCCATCTCAAAAAGCAAATCCCAAATTACCATGTACATACATAGTATAGACAGTGCTGCTCCTAATTATGAGAAATTGTTATGTACATGTAGAATGTACAGTCTTTTGCCTGTATCTATAGATACACTACAATTTATCCATATTGGGATTTTTCTGGTTTTTCTTCTTCTTTTTTTTTTTTTTTTTTTTTGTGAGTTTTGCTCTCGTTCCCCAGGCTGGAGTACAATGGCGCGATCTTGGCTCACCACAACCTCTGGTTCCTGGGTTAAAGTGAGTCTCCTGCCTCAACCTCCCAAGTAGCTGGGATTACACACCTGGCTAATTTTTTTTTTTTTTTTAAAGTCGGGGTTTCACCATGATGGCCACGATGGTCTTGAACTCGTGACCTCAGGTGATCCACTCACCTTGGCCTCCCAAAATGCTAGGATTACAGGCGTGAGCCACCGCGCCCGGCCAATTTTTTTTTTAAGAGACAGGGTTTCACCACGTTGGCCACGATGGTCTCGGCCTCCCAATATAGTGGGATTACAGGCGTGAGCCACCGTGCCTGGCCTATGCCCTGCTAATTTTTGTATTTTTAGTAGAGACGAGGTTTCTCCATGTTGTTCAGGCCGGGCTTGAACTCTCAACCTCAGGTGATCCACCCGCCTGAGCCTCCCAAAGTGCTGGGATTACAGGCGTGAGCCACCACGCCCTGCCAAAAGATGCGATTTTTTAATGGTCATTTAGCATTGCATAATTTTGCCTGTATTCTTTTGTGATCATGAGGTTGTTCATAATTGTTATATTTGATGTGCTGCAGTGAAAATCCTGGTATATAAATCTTGGTGTGCTCCTGTGTTTTCTAAAGTACCGTTCCCACGATTGGAACAGCTGGTTTAAAGGTTGGAAGCGTTTTCCAGGTGTGGGTATCTGTCTCTCGGGGCTGCGGTTCCCCTCCCACCTCCAGGGGACATAGGCGTTCCACCCAGCTGCCTCCCGCCTGGTCACTGCCTGGGGTTTGTTTTTCTGTTCAGTCTCTTTCCATTGGGCCAATAGGAGTACCTTGTTTTCATTTCTTTGATTCTTAATGGGGCTGAACATTTTTTCATACCCGCTGGCTGTATTTCATAGAAGCTGCTTATATGTGTTAAATGCATTTCTTTTCTGTAGGAAACTCCGGGATGTTTTACAGCAGAGGCTGATAAAGTTCTTCGTTGATCAGAGTAAAAAAGATGCTGAGAAATATGCAAAGTTTTTTGAAGATTACGGCCTGTTCGTGCGGGAGGGCATTGTGACCACTGCCGAGCAGGAGGTCAAGGTACGAGCTGTGTTCCAGGCCTTTCTCTGGGCCACCTCGTCCCTGGGGCTGCCGAGGAAGCTGATGGAGGCATCCCCTGGCGTGACGATGGTGCAGCTGGGCATCCTGCCGGGCTCTGCTGTTGAGCAGGGTCCCTGCCCAGGGTATGGTGCACGCAGCTCCCTGGAGAGCCTGTGGGCCCTCTGGGGCAGGAGGTGCTTCCCATGCTGGCAGGGCAAGGCCTGTCTCTGACAACCCCCAAGTCCACCACAGTTCCTGGGGTCAGGGCCAGCCCGAGTGCCAGGAGGCCGTGGACGTCAGATGGTTTGTACCCAGCCGTTTCAGGAGGCATTGAGCCTATGGGCCTGACCTGCCCCGTCCCTTCCAGGAGGACATAGCAAAGCTGCTGCGTTACGAGTCCTCTGCACTGCCGGCCGGGCAGCTAACCAGCCTCTCGGAATACGCCAGCCGCATGCGGGCTGGCACCCGCAACATCTATTACCTGTGTGCCCCCAACCGGCACCTGGCAGAGCACTCGCCCTACTACGAGGCCATGAAGCAGAAAGACACAGAGGTGGGTGAGCCGTGGGTAGGACGGGCTCCCGGGGCTGTGGCTTGGGGACGGTCTTGACTTTCTCAGCTCTGTGCTGGGTGAACCTGCCCAAGGCCCAGCTCAGGGCTGTGCAGTGAGTCAGCGTCACAGGCACAGAGGCTGGACCAACTGTGACGGTTGTGTTCCTCACTTGGACGTCACCTGTAGATTTCTTTACGCATGGAGCACATCTGCCTTCAAGGCAGTCAGAGCCTTCCTCAGAACCAGGTGTTGCAGGAACTGTCACGGAGGCCTGGGTCCCCAGCAGCCCAGGTGTTCCGCAGTGTGGCCTGCCTGGCTTCTCCAGCCTTCCCGCCATCCACATCCTCTCTTCTGTGGTGGGTGGAGGCCCCCTGGGCCTGATGGAACCCCTCTTGGCCACCTGCAGGTTCTCTTCTGCTATGAGCAGTTTGATGAGCTCACCCTGCTGCACCTTCGTGAGTTTGACAAGAAGAAGCTGATCTCCGTGGAGACGGACATTGTCGTGGATCACTACAAGGAGGAGAAGTTTGAGGAGGGGTCCCCAGGTCAGCATCCCCTGCTCTCCAGGCATGGGCCGGTGCCTACGTCCTGCACGCCTCTTCTGCTCAGCAGTGGGGGCTTCCCCAGGGTTTTCCTCAGCTGATCTGGGCTCAGCCGCCTCCAAGAACTGTGTGGGAGCACCCTGGTAACTAGAGGGAGGTGCCTCCTGGTCTAGATACCAGGGGTCTGTCCAGTGCTCCTGCCACGGTGGCTTCTGGAGCTGGCTCAGCTTCCTGAGAGGCCGTGAATTGTCCTTTTTTTTTTGAGACAGAGTTTTGCTCTTGTTGCCCAGGCTGGAGTGCAGTGGCACGATCTCAGCTCACTGTAACCTCTACCTCCTGGGTTCAAGCCATTCTCCTGCCTTAGCCTCCTGAGTAGGTGGGATCACAGGCACGTGCCGCCGCGCCTGGCTAAGTTTTTGTCTCTTTAGTTGTCACGGGGTTTCACTATGTTGGCCAGGCTGGTCTTGAACTCCTTACCTCAAATGATCCACCCGCCTTGGCTTCCTAAAGTGCTAAGATGACAGGCATGAGCCACCATGCCTGACTGAATTGTCTTTTTAAAGCCCTAACCAAATTGTATGGGTGTCAGGCAACCCGAAGCATCCTTTGAGGTTTTACTTTTAGGTGGAAAGCATCTTGCTAGCTTCTATCTCCATCCTGGTGGGAGAGGAGGTGGGAGAGCTGGCAGGATGCTGTGCGACCCCTCTGGATCTGGGGAGTGAGGGTGCAGGCCTGAGCTCACTCTCGCCTTCTCTTCTGCAGCTGCCGAGCGCCTGTCAGAGAAGGAGACAGAGGAGCTCATGGCCTGGATGAGAAACGTGCTGGGGTCGCGTGTCACCAACGTGAAGGTGAGGCTTTCCTGGGGATGGACCACCACTCTGCCACTGTGGCCCTTGGTGTTCCTAACAGGCTGGCCAGCTGGTGGCTCCCAGTACCTGGCCTGGTTGGTGTCCTTCCGGCAGCAGTACAAGCCCGTGGTGTCAGCTGGAGACCGTGCAGGGGTCCTGCTTGGCACGCGTTGCCTGGTTGGGGGCCGCTGAGGCAGGAAGGCAGCAGCATCATCCTATCACCCAACCCCTCCCTGGTGCTGCTACAGAGTAGGTAGGAACTGAGAACTGAAATACCAGCAGCCCCAGCCGGCCATCCTGGTCCCCACCCTTCAGGAGCTGCGGTGGCCATGGAGGTTCCAAAGAAGGGACATGCTACTCCAGCCCTCAGGAGCTCACATTCTCACTTGGGTTCTTAGTCGGGAGTTCTGGGTGGACTTCAGAGAGCTAAGACCCCTCCACCCCAACTGGTCTAGCTTACAGCAAGAAGAGCAGTGAGTGTCTCATGCAGGGCCAGATGCAGGAGGGGCCTCATGCCGGGTGGGTGGGCGTGGAGCAGAGGATGAATTTGGGCAGCTCCTGGGGGCAGCAGCTCAGGGCCCACTGCTTAGTGGGCAGTGGGGAGGATGGCAGAGCAGCGCTGGTTCAGCAGAGTCCTTGGGACCCTCCCTGCCTGCTGCCTTGTGGTCTGGGTGACTTCACCCCTGGTTAAGATCCTGCCAGCTCCTGGCCCCCTCACCTTGGGAACCTCTATCACCCTCAACCCCTGGCTTTGCTCACAGGTGACCCTCCGACTGGACACCCACCCTGCCATGGTCACCGTGCTGGAGATGGGGGCCGCCCGGCACTTCCTGCGCATGCAGCAGCTGGCCAAGACCCAGGAGGAGCGAGCACAGCTGCTGCAGCCCACGCTGGAGATCAACCCCAGGTGAGGCCGTGCTCCTGGCCCCTCCAGACTTCGGGATTCCCCAGAATCCTATGTATGGTATTCTTTCATTGTGGAATGTGACACAGAAGAAAAGTGTGTGAGGCCTGTGGACATTTGGGTGACTCTGAGGAGCTGTATTCAGTTGAAGGTGCACCCATGTGAAACGGAACCTGCCGTCCCCAGGGAGATTAGCCACAACCCAACCTGTGACCACATGTTCGTTTTGCTTTATGGCTTTGCCACCTGTTCGTGTCCTGGACATGCTCAGTTTTGCCTGTTTTGAGCTTTTTGTGTGGACCCTGGTGTGTGCTGAGGTCTCATGTTGCTCACTTGGTGTGAGGGTTGCCCGTGCAGAGGGGCTGCCACCAGTTCATTTCTGTAGCCAAATCACGTTTGCTGCAGGAACCTACCTCAGCACAGCAGACACCTCCGTTCTGCACTTTGGTCTTGGGTGGTTCTTGGTCAGGAGTTGTGGAGAACCAAGCTGCTCTAAGTCTTCTTGTCCATATGTCTCAGGCTCATGTGGGTTTCTCTGTGGCCCCGGTGGTGGGAGCTGCTTCCAGGGTGGACAGAGAACCCCCAGCCCCAACAGTGGCTGAGCCCCTTTACACTGGTTTGGCCTTCAGAGCCTAAGATTTCCCTCCTTTTTCTTGAACCCTTTATCTGTTGTAAATGTCTTTTCACCTACCTTATATTTTGACGAGTAGGTATTGGTATTCTTTTTTACCATGAGATCTGAGGTATTGGTATTCTTAATAGAATATGTAAGTTTTTGTTAGATGATGTCTTGGGGTTTTAAGAAATATTTAGAGTCATGAATTCATTTCTCTTATGTTTCTTTTTTTTGAGACAGGGTCTCACTCTTTTGCCCAGGCTGGATTGTAGTGGCGTGTAATCGTGGCTCACTGCAGCCTCAAACTCCTGGGCTCAAATGATTCTCCTGCCTTAGCCTCGTGCGTAGCTGAGAGTGTGAACCATCAACATCACGCCTGGCTAATTTTTTAGAAAACTTTTTGTGGAGCTGGGCGTGGTGGCTCACACTAAATTCCCAGCACTTTGGGAGGAGGAGGTGGGCGGATCATGAGGTCAGGAGATCGAGACCATCCTGGCTAACATGGTGAAACCTCATCTCTACCAAAAATACAGAAAATTAGCTGGGCGTGGTGGTGGGTGCCTGTAGTCCCTGCTACTTGAGAGGCTGAGGCAGAAGAATTGCTTGAACCTGGGAGGCGGAGGTTGCAGTGAGCCGAGATAGTGCTACTGCCCTCCAGCCTGGGCAAGAGTGAGACTCCGTCTCAAAAAAAAAAATTGTGGAGATGGGATCTCATTGTATTGCCCAGACTGGTCTCACACTGGCCTCAAGTGATCTACTGTGCTGGGATTACAGGTGTGAGCCACCGCAGCTGGCTGGCTGGGGCTTGATTGAGATAGTTTTGATTCCCTAAATGAGTTTTCAGCGGCATTGGCACCATTACAATATCACTTCTTTGCACCATAAACATGATCTGTTTATTTAGATCTTTAACTTTGGTACCTTACATTTTCTGTAGGGTTCTGGTACCATTTTTAAAGAATTATTCTTTGATGTCTCTTAATGGATGTTTTAAAGTTTCATTTTTAACTGTTGCTGTTGTATGTGAAGTTTCTTTTTTGGGAGAAATTTTGTATATAGCAATAATTTTTTTTACTGAAATTACATAAACAAGTTACCAAAAATGTTAGAAAACAGCAAAAAGGAAATCAAAATCCATAGCCTTACCACCCCCACAGTGGAGCCTAAGCAGTATTTTGAGATGGGGCCTTACTCTGTTGCCCAGGTTGGAGTGCAGTGGGGTGATGTCAGCTCACTGCAACCTCTACCTCCTGGGCTCGAGCCATCCACCTGCCTTGGCCTCCCGAAGTGCTGGGATTACAGGTGTGAGCCACCACACCCAGCTGGGTTTTTTTTTTTCTATAGTATATATCTAGTTTTTTTCTTTTGTCACTTTACAATCATAACTTTTTTTTTTAAACTTTAGGTTCTGAGGTACATGTGCAGGTCATGCAGGGTTGTTGCACGGGTGCATACTATATCTGGCATTTCTCCCCATGTTATCCCTCTCCACCCCCCGCTGTCCTTCCCCAGGCTCCCCCCCTCAACCGCCCCCAGTGGGTGCTGCTCCTCTCTGAGTCCACGTGTTCTCATTAACACCTGCCTATGAGTGAGAACATGCGGTGTTTGACTTTCTGTTCTTGTGTCAAGTTTGCTGAGAATGATGGTTTCCAGATTCATCCAAGTCCCTACAAAAGACATGAACTCATCGTTTTTTATGGCTGCGTAGTAGTCTGTGGTGTATGTGCCACATTTTCTTTGTCCAGTCTATCATTGATGGGCATTTGGTTTGGTTCCAGGTCTTTGCTATGGTACACAGGGCTGCAGTGAACATACGTGTGCATGTGTCTTTATCGTAGGATTTATAGTGCTTTGGGTATATACCCAGTAATGGGATTGCTGGATGGAATTTCGATTTCTAGACCCTTGAGAAATCGCCACCCTATCTTCCACAATGGTTGAACCAGTTTACACTCCCACCAGCTGTGTAAGAGTGTTCCTATTTCTCCACATCCTCTCCAGCATCCGTTTTCTCCAGATTTTTTAATGATCGCCATTCTAACTGGCGTGAGATGGTATCTCAGTGTGGTTTTGATTTGCATTTCACTAATGACCAGTGATGATGAGCATTTTTCATATGTTTGTTGGCCTCATATATGTCTTCTTTTGAAAAGTGTTCATATCCTTTGCCCACTTTTGAATGGGGTTGTTTTTTTCTTGTATATCTATCTGTTTTAGTTCCTTGTAGATTCTGGATATTAGCCCTTTGTCAGATGGGTAGACTGCAAAAATTTTTTTCGCATTCTGTTGGTTCCAGTTTGCTCTAATGATGGTTTCTTTTGCTGTGCAGAAGCTCTGGAGTTTAATTAGATCCCATTTGTCTATCTTGGCTTTTGTTGCCATTGCTTTTGGTGTTTTAGTCATGAAGTCTTTGCCTATGCCTATGTCCTGAATGGTTTTGCCTAGGTTTTCTTATGGTGTTAGGTTTTATGTTTAAATCTTTAATCCATCTGAAGTTAATTTTAGTGTAAGGTGACAGCTAGGGGTCCAGTTTCTGCTTTCTGCACATGGCTAGCCAGTTTCCCCAACACCACTTGTTAAACATGGAGTCCTTTCCTCATTGCTTATTTTTGTCAGGTTTGTCAAAGATTAGATGACAAACAAACATAACTTTTAAAATTATACTGGAGGTGAGAGAGATCCATTTTTTAGCCATAGCACTCTGGGGAAAAGCTGACTCAGTTTCTGGCTGGCATGGCTGAGTAAGCCCCTTTCCACAGCAGCGTCAGTGTGCAGAATGCCTGCGCCTCTGCTGGAGCAGCTCAGTGAGGCGGACACCAGACACTTCTTTTAACTAGTTTTATAAGATCGCTGTGCAGAACTGCTTGTTTCTGTCTATTGCCAAAGGGCTTCACTGTTTTTTTTGAGACAGGGTCTTGCTGGAGTGCACGAGCGGCGCCAGCCTCAACCTCCTGGGCTCAAGTGGTCCTCCCGCCTCCCAAAGTGCTGGGATTACAGGCGAGAGCCACTGTGCCCAGCCAACTTCACTTGCATTTGCTTTACAGTTTCGTGTTATGTCCACATAGCTCAGAATTCAAAAGTGTTTATGGGGGAAAATTTCCTCCCATCCATGTCTGCAGTGCAGCCAGCATTAAGAGTTCTTGTGTATTTCTGCAGAGGAGATTATGTGCACTTGTAGACAGGTGCACCTGTGGGTTTCTCCTGTTACTCAAGGGGTAACTTGCTGTGCAGTGGGTCCTTGCCTTTCTCACTTAGGGTAACTAGGTGACCTCCACATTAGCATATGAAGAACGGCCTTTTTTTCCAGCTACATATCCTAGAAATGTGAGGATGTATGTGGGAGGCTGAGGCAGGAGGATGACCTGAGGTCAGGAGTTTGAGACCAGCGTGGCTAACATGGTGAAATCCCGTCTCTACTAAAAATACAAAAATTAGCTGGTCGTGGTGGTGGGTGCCTGTAATCCCAGCTACTTGGGAGGCTGAGGCAGGAGAAGCACTTGAACGTGGGAGGTGGAGGTTGCAGTGAGCTGAGATCATGCCACTTTACTCCAGCCTGGGCAAAAGAGTAAGTAAGAAAGACTCCATATGAAAAAACTGTTTCAAGGGATGCAGTTAGGAAATGGAGTGGCCAAGTCTCAGCACGTCATCCACATGTGGTTTTCTCAACTCCAGGTGTCCTCTGGAGAGATTGTGCAAATTTACATTTCCCCAGAGTCCTCACTTTTCTCCTAAGTGAAAAATTATAGTTTTCATGTTAAGGTTAAACACTACATGGTGCTTTTTCCTATGCAAAAAAGTATGTAGCCAAATAAATGTATCAATCAGTTTTTGGCTTCTAGGTTTGTAGTTTTGCTGAGAAAAACAGATAAAACATTTCTTCCTTAGAATTATGCTTTTAATCTTTGATCCTTCTGGAATTCATCTTGGTCTAAATGGTTTTCTGCATGGCTCCGTCTCCTCCCTCTTCCCTCTTCCCTCATTACACGGAGCTGTTTGCCTTCCCCCTTTCCAGAACTAAACTGTAAGAGCTCTGTACTATGTTTCAACACGTGGGACTTCCTCTCTTATATGTCTTCATGTACTAAGCTCTTTTGTCCCTTTAGTGTATATTAATCTTGGAACTTGGCCAGCTTACACCACTTTCTAATATTGAAACTCCTGATTCTCCTGGGTTTTCTGAAAGTATAATCATATCATCTATAATCATTTACATACTTTTAAAAAACAATGTCACCTAAGTCTGGGGGAAAAAAAAAAAAACCTGTGGACAGTCTTACTGTGCTTCTTTAAATATTCTGACAATTCCAGAACATGGAGGGAGGCTCATAGGGCGTGGTCCTGAGCCGCCTTTTCTGGTGGATTCTCTGTTGCAGGCATGCACTCATCAAGAAGCTCAATCAGCTGCGCGTGAGCGAACCTGGCCTGGCCCAGCTGCTGGTGGATCAGGTGAGTGCAACAGCTTAGGATGACTGCAGGGACCCAGGCTACTTCCCTGCCAGCCTGCCTTCCTGGTGGAACAGCAGTTTCCTCTAAAATCCTGCCTTAAAAAGGAAAAAATGGGCCAGGCACCGTGGTTCCCGCCTGTAATCCCAGCATTTGGGGAGGCCAAGGCGGGTGGATCACCTGAGGTCAGGAGTTCAAGATCAACCTGGCCAACATGGTGAAACCCCATCTCTACTAAAAATACAACAATTAGCTGGGCGTGGTACCACATGCTTGTAGTCCCAGCTACTCAGGAGGCTGAGGCAGGAGAATCCCTTGAATCCGAGAGGCGGAGGTTGCAGTGAGCTGAGATCTCACTATTGCACTGCAGCCTGGGTGACAGATTGAGACTCTCTCAAAAGGAAAAGGTGTAGTGCACCTCGTCATGGGTTTCTGTCCTTGCTTCTCAGATATACGAGAATGCCATGATAGCCGCTGGGCTCGTGGATGACCCCAGGGCCATGGTGGGCCGCCTGAATGAGCTGCTTGTCAAGGCCCTGGAGCGACACTGACAACCAGAGGCCTCTGCCCAGGCAGGGGAAGGATTGACACCACAGATGACAGCCCCACCTCCTTGAGCTTTATTTACCTAAATTAAAAGGTATTTGTTAACCTGAGCATTGGGCTTTTTGTGTGGGTCCTGTGGTGTGCTGGGTCCTCTTCCTCCAGTTCAACTGGTGTGGGAGAGGCTGCTCACTTCAGCATCACTTCCACTGGGTAGTGGTCACTGATGGCTTGGGCCTGCAGGGAAGTGGGCACAGGGTCTGGGCTGAGCCCTGCCTACCTGAGCTCCTGTGTCCCATCCCCATGTGGCTTGTGCAAGGGAGGACCCGTACCAGCTGGTCACTCAGGCCATAGGCAGCCTGGAAGTTAAAGGGAAGAGCCGAGTCAGGAACAACGGAGTCTTGGAGCAGCGTCCCTGCAACCACGATCCTGATGGGTATTGGGAGGAGAGAGCAGGGTCCCCTTTCACCCACTGGCCTGGCTTAGTGCCCGCAGGAACTAAGCCAAGAGCCCTGGGACCTCCCCCTGCAGTAGCTGGAGCCAGTGCAGGTCTGTGGGTGCCCACAACCGCACACCCCGGCCTGTGCCCCTCAAAGTGGAGACCACGTGACAGCCTGGATGTCTGCCTCTCCTCTTATCCCAAATGTGCTTTCCCCCAAAACTGAAAATCGTGGCTCTTTTTATTCTGTTCCCTGAACGGATCGACTGACGCTCAGTTGGGTGAGTGCCCAAAAGCCTCTGAAGCCTGACGTACGAGTGACAGCTGCTCCTGGAGGCGCCCGTCTGTCTGCCCTGAGCCCCGAGATGCCCCGCTCACCTGTCGTAAGCGCAGTGCGTGGATGTAGCCGTGGTGTCAGCGGTGTCGGGGATCAGCCACTCGAAGATGGGGCTTGTCCGCAGGCGGATGGATGACCATTGGGAGGGTCTCACATAGCTGCAACCCGCATTGAAGTCGCCCATCAACATGATATCCTACCAAGAAACACCGTCTGTGGGCCCACGGACAAGCGGAGGCCGCTGGCACCCACTGCCCGTGGTATGGCCTCACCTCCAAGCCCCATTTCTCTTGGACATCCAGGTAGACGTCATAGAGAGCATCGATCTCAGCTACCGCGTCTGTTGGGGCAGCATGCAGGGGAACAATGGCAAACTCCTTGACCTCTGTGGAGACACCATGTCGTGTGAGGTACACTGTGCAGCAGCCACACTCCCTGGGGGCAGGTTCAGTCACGATGTCAGCTGGAACTGTGCGTCGTGACAGTCCCCCCAAGGGGGGATATTTTCCAAATCACTTGAATGGAAAACCCCAGCCCCAGGGATTGGGAGGGCAGTGTGTTACACAAGCGTTCCAGGTGCCCTAGGAGGGGTGGAGGCCGTAAGCACCAAGCTGAGCTCCACCCTGGCCCAGGCAGCACTCGCCTGTGAACGGGGAGGAGAACTTGACGATGGCTGGCTCTCGGCTGAAGGTGTCGTTCCCACAGGGCTCGCAGCCGTCATCGTAGTAGTAGCTGTCCACTGCAGACACGTGTTCAGGCCTGCGGGAAGCCCAGGCAGGAGATGACCCCAGGCTGGAGCTGCCCTAGTCCAGCTTCCCAGGAGGCAGGCGTTGCGTCCTAGGCGACAGGAGGGTGGGGTCTGGGCCCACCTGCCTGTCCACTGGCTATGAAACGCACCTGGGAGGGAGAGCCAGGCACCTGGTCACCCCATGGGTCCGTGACCTCGGGGTGTTTTGACTCCACCTTGGACCCTGCTCTGCCACCTCAGGTTCTTGCCCCTTAGGACAAACTACTTCCTCCCTCTGCTGGGGCCCCCCCAGGTGAGGGAGGGGCTTCCTCGCTCTCTGGACCACCCACCTGTACACAAACAGGTAGCGCTCCTTATAGTTGTTCCGTCCCAGTGGCTCACTGACCACGTAATGATAGGTGTCTGGTGCATCCCTGGATTGAAGAAACACCAGGTCTCAGTGAGAGGGTCATGAGGGACCCCTGTGGCTGCCAACACCAGGGCTTTGCCCAGCTACCCACCCTTGGGGCCCAAGTGAAGCAAGGCTGTGCCTGGATGGGCTGTTACCTCCCTAGGACCCTGCCACTGTCACCCACTGATTGAGGTTGTCCAGCAGCTTCCCCACAGCCGTCAGGTGTGTGTCTCTGACCTCCTGGACCAGGGCGATATCATAGCGGCTCAGGATCTAGGGGCAGGGCAACAGTAGTGCTGAGCAGGGCTGGTGCCACCCAGGGACCCCACAGTGCCACAAAGCCTGCTGCTCGTGCCATTCCTCAGTTTAGCCACAGCCTCATGTTTCTGCCCAGGCTCCTGCTGCCAGCTATGGACAACACAGCAGGGAGGAGGACCTTGGCCCTCAGCCAGGACCCTGTTCCGCTGGGCTTTGGGCTCAGTGCCCCACAGCTACCACTCTGCAGCCCAGCCCACCAGCCCCAGACTCCGGGGCTTCTCTGCTTTCGGGGAGAGGCCACCCTCGCCTCACCTGCACAATGTAGCTGACGAGGGTGGCGTTGGACATCTTGGTCTCCCCAAATGTCTGGATGTTGAAGGCTGCGATCTTCAGGGACACAGCCCCCTGCAGCAGGGCGGCCAGTGCCAGCAGTGCCCCCAGCAGCCTCATGGCCCTCCTCCTGGGAGAGCACAGGGTACAGAGCCATGGCAGACGTGAGACATCACCCCTGCCACAGCACTCTAGCCTCCTGGAGCCCAACTGGCAGGGGCTGGTGGAGCTCAAGGTCAGGAGGACACGGGCAGGGGAGACCCCTGCAAGCCTTTCCTGCAACGTCCAGAAAGCCAAACAGCTGGCACCACATAGAGGACCCCGAGTCACTCCACCCACCAGAAAACCCGCCCGGAGGGACGCTGGAGCCCCCACGCTTAGAGTCTCTGCTGTAGCACGAGACTCTAAGCCTCCTTCCCTTTTCCAGACCGGCCAGTCACCCGGAGGGACTCCACCAGCTGCTCACCTGAAACGCTGGTGGTGTCCTCAGAGATGATGATGAGAATGCTGTCAAGAATCTAGAATATCCTTTGATGTCAGTTTTCTCCTTTTCCTGCTTTAAGAAAAGCAGTTTATGAGGCGAAGTCTCTGGAGCACTTCAAGGCCCTGGCGGTGTTGTGGGCTCCGGATCTCGCACAGGGAGTGCAAGTCCTGGGAGTTTTAAAGGTTCAGGCAGCTGTGACCTTCCCTGGGGCACGAGTGCCCTGTCACCTGAGGGTGCCAAAAACAGTGGCACTGTGTTGGCTTTCCGCACAGGTGGGTTGCTGGAATGTGCTTATTTCTGTAGGCACAAGTTTCTTGCTGCTATGAAAATTACACCCGATAAGAATGTTTGCATTTAAGGTGTCTGATAACAAGGCCAAAGGTTCCTGTGTCCCTTGCATGTGCAGCTGCCCCATTTTCTGGGATAGGGCAGGGATGGGCAAGGTATGTGCAGGAGGGTGGGACTGGGCTCCCATCTCCCTGTCTCTTGTCTGGGAGCCCCAAGGTCACCTTTGAGTAAGAGGTCAAAGCCACATCCAGGGTTACAAATGGAGCCCCCTGGTGGCTGCATAGCCGTGGCTGCTCTGTGGTCCAGGACACGCCTGCCTTCCTGATTCATTGCCGTCAGGTGCAGGGAACTCTGCAGGAGGCTGGGGAGCTCAGAACAAGCAGTGGGGGCCGCAAGGCCCACCCCAAGTTGCCGGTTAGGCAGTGGGGAGCCTTCTTGATGTGGACAATAGGCTCTGTGTTTAGGCCCAGGGGATCCCAAGTAACTAGGCCACAGGGCCGGACAGCAGCTGAAGGTCAGGCCTCCAGCCCAATCATTTCTTGATTCTTTTGAGTTTCTGTTGTTTTTGAGACAGGGTCTCACACTGTGTTGCCAAGGCTGGAGTGCAGTGGCACAATCATGGCTCATTATGGCTTGGACCTCCTGGGCTCAGGTAATCCTCCCTCCTCAGCCTCCTGAGAAGCTAAGATTATGGGTATGCCACCATGCCTGGCTAATTTTTAAATGTTTGGTAGAGATGGGATCTTGCTGTGTTGCCCAGGCCGGTCTTGAACTCCTGGCCTCAAGCAATCCTCCCACGTAGCTGGGTCTACAGGTGCAGACCACCACACCATTTTTTTTTTTTTTTGAGATGGAGTCTCTCTCTGTCGCCCAGGCTGGAGTGCAGTGGTGCGATCTCGGCTCACTGCAACCTCCACCTCCCTGGTTCAAGCAATTATCCTGCCTTAGCCTCCCGGGTAGCTGGGACTATAAGCGTGCGCCACCATGCCTGGCTAATTTTTGTATTTTTAGTAGAGGTGCGGTTTTACCATATTGGTCAGGCTGGTTTCGAACTCCTGACCTAGTGATCCACCCACCTTGGCCTCCCAAATTGCTAGGATTACAGGGGTGAGCCACCATGCCTGGCGTATATTCTAAGTTTTTCATGGAGACAAAGTCTCCAACTTCTGACCTCAAGCAATCCTCACACAAATGCTGGGATTACAATCGTGATCCACCGCCCCCACTCACTTTGAATCTTTTGAGTTTCCATTTGTATTCATTTCCTGAGGCTGCTGTAACTACCACAAGTTTGGTTGCTTACAATAATAGAAATGGATCTTCTCTCAGTTCTGGAGACTGGACGTCTGAAGTCAGGATGACAGCAGGACCTTGCTCTACCTCCTGCGGGTTCTGGGGGGACTGTCCTCACCCTCCAGTTTCTGTGGGCTACCAGCAGTCCTTGGTCTTCTTGGTTGTGGCCGCGTCACCCCAGTCTCTGCCTCCTCTTCAGAAGATGTGTGTGCCTGCATTTAGGGGCCTCCCAGATAGCGGGGATGATGGCCTTATCTCACCAGCCTTTACTCACATCTGCAAGTCCTCTTTTGCTACATAAATCAACATTCAGAGGTCCGGGGTAGGGCACAGCTCTTTTGAGCCACCCCTGGGTCTTGCCCACTTGGAAGGGGCTGCGCTGGCCCTCCCAAGGACAACCCTGCGTGCAGGAGTCTGGCCTCCCTCGGGGAGGAGGCCTGGAAAGCCTGGGAGAAGCCCAGGTGGGATCCAGGTATGAGAACTGCAGGAAATGAATACAAATGGGGTCTGCAGGAGGCCTCAAGGGCGAGAGTCAGCAGGTGCCAAGGTCGAAAGTCGGGAAAGTGCTGGGTCTGGCCAACTGGCCATGAAGAAGGCAGGACCAGTGGAGACTAAAAATAGGAAGGTAAACCAGCTTCAACAAGACTGGAGCCCATTTCATAAGACGCTGACAGACACCTCTGGCTCAAGACTGGCACCCCATTTCATAGACGCTCTGACAGATACCTCTGGCTGGCAGCACTCATGCACTGATCCATCCTTCTTCCCCATGAGATGACGTCTACCAGATGGAAACACCGCCACTCCTCAGGCTGCCAGATGCCCTGCTGCAGGCTTTTCCAAAGGTTTCAATGATGGTTCTCTCCTGTTTCCAATCTCAGTCTAGGACTGCCTCCAGCATATCAAAATCCAGTCTCTAAGCAAGGCCACGGAGTATTTGGTGTAGGGACTGACTGGTCCTCTGCCTCTGGTGTTTTCCTTTCCTGGACACACATGTGACAGTGACCCATCACGGGGAAGGGAGCAAGGCTAGAGGGTGGCCACTGTCCTCCACCAAAGACTGCGTGGTAGTGGGGCACAGGGACACCAATTATAGCTCACAGAGCAGGTGCCTAGCCCCCGGGCCCTCAGCACGTGGGACAAGGGTTCCCCTTTGGTCTGTCATCCCCTCCTGGCTCTTGACCAAATGCTGCCCCATCTGCTTTCAGGACCTCCAAAGCACGGTGCCCCTGCTTCCTCTACCTGCCAGAAGGCAGGCTGGAACTTGGGCCTCGCTTGTACAAATGGCGAGTGCTGCCTGCTGTGTGGCTGCCCTCAGGACGGGCTCTGGCGAGGGCAGCAGAACCCTGAAGGAGACTGGTCTGACATGGGGCCTGTCTGGGATCACTGCTGGGCCTTCAAACATCTGGAGCCTCCATGTCTTCCTCTGTCAGATGGGGTGACGTTATTTCCAGAAGAATCATTTCACCTTCTAAGAAGCCATCCTGCCCCTACAGCCTGTGGTCTCTCCGATGCGGGGTCTCCAGACTCTCACTTCTCCCTGGTGGATCTCTTTTTCTGTCTGTGTCAGGCAATGCTGCCATGTAACAGCCACCTGAAAACTCAGTGTGTACATCACGCATTTCCCTCATGCTTGCAGGGCTGTGAGGTGCAGGTCAGCCGGGATGGCTCTGCTCCCGGGCCTCATCCTGGACTAGGCTGGAGGGACTGCAGCTCCCTGGGCACCCTCTTCCCACAGTGTGGAAGGTGGAGGCTCCCAGGGCACAAGCAGAACGTGTGCTGCCTCAATGAAGAGGCAGAGCTGGCTGCTGTCACTTCTGTCCACATTCCATGGGTGCTGTTGAGCTGCAGGGCCAAGCTCCACATCAGGGGACAGAGTGGGGTACACTCCTTCCATCCTGGGCCCCGCTCTGGAGACAGGCATGGGCGCTGGGGAGTGCCCGAGGAGGAAGTGCAGCACCTGTGGCATTTTCATATCCACAGAGAATGGGTGCTGGCAGCTAATGGCAACAAGAAATGCTGACTGCTTTCTCACATCAGGATGAGCTATTTTTACACCAACCCTGAGGATCTGCAGCGTTCTTGCATTAAATTAACCTGTCACAGATGCAGGAAGAGAAAAGAACACATAACAACAGTGATATTGACATCTGAGCCAGGTCACACGCTCTGATGTGGCTGAAGTCAAAGGATAAAGGAAAAATCCTATAAGCACCATGGCTGGAAATAAATGGCCTCAAAGGAACACTGTGGCGGTGGCACAGGCCACGTAGGGCTTTGTGCACCCACAGACCGTGCTGTGCCACCCAGCGATGTGCAGGCCAGGAAGGGGCCATTTCTACTGATCAAGAGGGACAGGGAAGGATGCAGAGCTGTGGTTCCCAAACTGCAAGGAGGCACCCCATGAACTCATGGCACCCTCAGATCCTCCTTAGTTCTGAGGGAAGCAGTCACACTCTGCTCAAGGCCGTTCACAGTCTCAACTCTAGCATTACCTTGCTTTACTCCTTCCTAAGATATCCTCTCTCTGCAAAGCTGGGTTGTGGCAGTTACTTAACAAGCAAATACTGCGAAGGTCAACATAGAAAAAGAGGCCACGAGGGTGGCGGTGTTCCATCAGATTCCAAGTTGAAGAAATGCTTGACAGGCACCCATCCCATGGATAAACAAAGATGAACATTTTTCTTTATGTGCATTGCTTTTCTAGACATCCACTATAAGTTGACACAAATACTTATTTGGGTTTACTTATTTAATAAATGGAACTGTTAGGGATTTTTTTTTTGAAGGACCATATAATCTGGATTTATTAACTGCAGGTAACAAAAGGTTAAAAAATAGAAAAAGGTCTCATATTATGGGAATTCAAAAATTGACTATAAATAAATGATGAAGAAAACAACAGAACAGGACACTGTTCAAACAGCTAATACTATTTTGGCCCCATCTGTTAATAGCAAAGATCAGTGTATACCCTGCATCATCTTTCATGCAATGTCTCAGCTTTTTTTCCCCCCAAAACATAAAAGCAGATTAATACCAATGAGCCCTATTTAGAATATTCATTTACGTTTCCTTCCGAAATTAATATATGAATGGAAAAGGTATTAATAACTCACGGTTTCCTACTGAAGTTTAAGATGCTCAGGTTTAGACGATGCTACATGACTGGGTGATCATTTCAAAGTATCAGCTACAGGTAAAATCTAAAAGGACATACATAATAAAAAATACTTTCTAATTTAAAAGAGACATAGTAAATACAAATGAATTAACTCACACACAAACGAAACCAGAATAAAAACAACTTGGAGGAACTAACTCCAGTTGATTACACCACTTAACCGGATCAAGTTCTTAGGCGGGTTATTTTGTTTAAGGATGACTTGAAATTTTACAATACTACCTTAGCTCCCACATATAAAAACTCTTCAATAATTTTTTCTTTTTTGAGACAAGAGTTTCACTCTTGCTGCCTAGGCTGGAGTGCAATGGCATGATCTCAGCTCACTGCAACCTCTGCCTCTCAGGTTCAAGTAATTCTGCCTTAGCCTCCCAAGTAGCTGGGATTATAGGCATGCACCACCATGCCTGGCTAATTTTTTGTATTTTTAGTAGAGATGGGGTTTCACTATGTTGGCCAGGCTGGTTTCAAACTCCTGAGCTCAGGTGATCCACCTACCTCTGCCTCCCAAAGTGCTGGTATTACAGGCATAAGCCACCACGCCTGACCTCAACTAGAAGTTGGGGAAAATACAGTGAGAAATAAAAGGATACAGCTTCTCACACATGTGAAGGCCCAAATCATACCTACATTTCTAGTGACTGAACTTAAGAAGCTCCTGGCCCTGAGAGATTCCTTTATCCCACAATGCTTTACTCAGATGGGGCAGAGAATCCCAGGACACTTAGGGATTTCTTTTGGCCTAGTATTAAAATAATTGTTGAACCTTAATCAAGAGTGCTCTGAACTGCGAAAGTGTGGAGCTTTGATCTAACATAATGGGTATGCCTGAGTTACTAGATTAGATTTCCTACTCTACTGAATTTAACTTCTAGCCTTCATCATTCACCACTGCTTCAATATTCTGTCACAAATAAATTCTCAATTCTAGGCCAGGTGCAGTGGTTCACGCCTGTAATCCCAATACTTTGGAAGGCCAAGGTGGGCGGATCACCAGGTCAAGAGATTGAGACCATTCTGGCTAACATGGTAAAACTCCGTCTCTACTAAAAATACAAAAAATTAGCCAGGTGTGGTGGCACGCACCTGTAGGGTCAGCTACTCGGGAGGCTGAGGCAGGAGAATCACTGGAACCCAGGAGGTCAAGGTTGCAGTGAGTCAAGATCGCGCCACTGCACTCCAGCTTGGGTGAAAGAGCAAGACTCCATCTCCAGACAAAACAAAAAAGAAATTCTCAATTCAACAAATTGCTACTGAAAAGAATAACTGCAGTGGATTAAACATATCACTGTATTTCAATACATGAGTTCACGTTGGCATTGAATAATTATTAGCCACCTTGGGGGGGTGCTAGGGAGTCAGCTCGATATTCTGCAAAAAGGCAAATAAAGTCAAAGGATCAAGGCAGTGTTCTGCCTTTTCTGTGCAAGAGTACTGCCCAGTACCCCAGAGTTCGAGAAGGCTGTCTTTAAACAGTTGGATTCCAGCTAATACACGAGGAAGGAATGCTAGCCTTTGAAAGTCACCATTTTGCAGTCCCTAATCTCAGCCTTGGTGTCAGTGGCTGCTAACATCGCAAAAGACAGCTCTGTCCCTTCTCATCCAAGACCACACACAGCAGCACTTCAAACAGTTCTTGCCAAAGCAGTCTTGAATCTGATCAAGGCTCTAGATCTAAATGACAAAGCAAATACAAGGACAGAGGCTCGTGTTCAACAGCACCATGAGGACACGGTATGACCCAGACTGTGGGAAACTGTACAGGGCAAAGGACGGGCTCATCAATAGAGTTCAAAATGAAAAGAAGAGAGGCAGACCTCACAGATTTAAAAAACTGACATTTTGAGATGGATGACAAATAATAAAATGAGATATATCAATAAAATGTGTGGACCTTATTTAGATCCTATAAAACGTCCAATCTTTTATTCATACGAACAGACATTTGTGTAACAAATCATGTAAGAGGCAATCAGGGAAAGTAAAACACTGATGCAGCAACTGGGGAAGTATTATACAAGGACAGAGGCTCTTAAAGCTCTTAAGTTGGTAAGGACTGTTATTGGTCCTTATGTTTTCTTTTTAAAAAAACTGTTTTAGAAACAGGGTCTCGCTATGTTGCCCAGGCTGGAGTGCAGTGGCTTTTCACAGGCACGACTGCAGTGCACTGAAGCCTGGGCTGAAGGGATCATCCCACCTCAGCCTCCTGGCATGTGCCACCACAGCTGGCTAATTTTTCATTCTTTTGAGACAGGTTCTTGCTCTACCACCCATGCTGAAGTGCAGTGGCACCATCTTGGCTCACTGCAACCTCCACCTCCCAGGTTCGAGCAATTCTCCTGCCTCAGCCTCCCTAGTAGCTGGGATTATAGACATGCACCACCGTGCCTGGCTAAATTTTGTATTTTTTGTAGAGAGAGGGTTTCACACCATGTTGGCCAGGGCAGTCTTGAACTCCTGGCCTCAAATGATCTGCCCACCTCAGCCTCCCAAAATGCTAGGATTACAGGTGTGAGCCACCACACCTGGCCACATCTGACTAATTTTAAAAAATAATTTTTTTTATGGGGTGGGGGTCTCACTATGTTGCCCAGGCTGGTCTCAAACTCCTGGGCTCAAGTGATGTTCCTGCCTTGGCTTCCCAAAATGTTGGGATTACAGGTGTGAGCTACAGCACCTGGCCTTATATTTCAGAGTCACATACTATTAATAAAATATTGAAAGATGAAGTGGTATGGTACCTGGGATTTGCTTCAAAATTACCCTGAGGCTGGGTATTGAGTACATGAAGGTTTGTAATACTAGTCTCTACTTTTGAATATGCTGAAATTTTCTGGCTGAGTGTGGTGCCTCATGCCTGTAATTCCAGCACTTTGGGAGGCCATAGTGGGAGGACTGCTTGAGCCCAGTAGTTTAAAACCAGTATAGGTAACATGGCAAGAAACTGTCCCAACAAAAAATTTAAAAATTAGCCAGGCATAGAGGCACATATCTCTGGTCCCAGCTACTTGGGAGGCTGAGGCAGGAGGATTGCTTGAGCCTGGAAGGTCAAAGCTGTAATGGACCATGATTGTAGCACTGCACTCCAGCCTGGGTGACAGCACAAGACTTTATCTCAGAAAGAAGAAAAAAGGCTGGGCGCGGTGGCTCACACCTGTAATCCCAGCACTTTTGGAGGCCGAGGTGGGCAGATCAGGAGATCAGGAGATTGAGACCTAGCACAGTGAAACCCCATCTCTACTAAAAATACAAAAACTTAGCCAGGTGGTGACACACACCTGTAGTCCCAGCTACTTGGGAGGCTGAGGCAGGAGACTCACTTGAACCCGAGGTGGAGGTTGCAGTGAGCAGAGATCAAGCCACTGCACTCCAGCCTGGATGTCAGAGGGAGACTTGGTCTCAAAAAAGAAAAAAGAATCCCATGATTAGTTTCTTAAAATTCTATAAATCAAAAGGTTTTTAAGCAATACTGCTGGATATGATGCAACATCCAAAAATAAGGTAACAATTAATGGTAAAATGAAACCACAAACAAAAAATTAAATGCCCAGATCTGCATCTTAGAAAGACCCTCTGCTTACGCCTGCTCAGCAAACACTCCCCTGCTGTCCTCTGAAGCAGGGGCTTTATCCCAGACTTCAGCCGTGGATGGGACATGTCCCCTCCGACAGGTCTGATGGGCATGAGGCATTCTCTGGCCTTCCCTGCTCATGTCTGTGGCCCCACTACCATCCAGGTGCTAGAATACCTGAGATCATCCTGGGTTCTGCTCCCCCCAACCCGCCCCCACGCACACCCTGAGCCTGCACGCCCCCCAGATCCTGCAGCCTGCACACCAGCTCTGTCACCACTGCCTCTCCCTGTAGCCACCCAGGTACCTGTCCCATCTGTCCTCACAGCTCCCGGAATATCTTGCAAATGTGTAATTAGATTTCATTATTCCTCTACTTAAAATCTGTCACCAGTTTCTCATTGTCCCTAAAACGAAACCCAATGCTTACCGTGACCTATTGGATTCTGATCCCTGAGCCTTCCGCTCTGCCTGGAGAGCTAGGGCTTTCTTGTCATTCCAGTTTCAGCTTAAATGTCACCCCTTCAGAGGATATCCTCTCCCCACCCAACCCCTACACCCAACATGGCCCCAGGTTCATCTCTGCTGGGCCTGTATGGCTGATTGGCTCTGGTGTGTTTACTCAGGTACCCGTTTACCCTCGTTTATGGCCAACTTGTTTATGGCTGGCTTCCAGGGACACAAGCTCCAGGAAGCATAGCCCAGAAGACAGTGGTCTTTCTTGCCCATGAAAGTATTACTGAAGCAGAGGAGGTGCTCCACAGCCAGCCACCGCTGGACACAGCTGAGCCACAAACCCACCTCCCACCCAGCAGCTCCAGGCCAGGCAAGAGTGCTCCACCCCAACAGGCCCCCCAGAGAAAACTCTTGAGAACCCAGCATGTGGACACTGCAGGACGTCCAGGTGGCACTTGGACACTGGGCTTCAGCTGACTGGAACCTTCCAGCAGTGCAGTGGCTCCCACGGCCCCACAAGGCCTACCTGCCTTCAGCTGGCAAATTTGGGGTTCCTGCTCCATTCTCCCTTGGGAGGTGTTTGCTGGCCCCAGGGACAAAGCATCTTAGAGGATAAAGGGCTACTACCAGCTGGGCTTGGTGGCTCATGCCTGTAATTTCAGCATTTTGGGAGGCTGAGGCAGGTGGATCACGAGGTCAAGAGATAGAGACCAGCCTGGCTAACATGGTGAGACCCCTTCTCTACTAAAAATACAAATATCAGCTGGGCGTGGTGGTACACACCTGTAGTCCCAGCTACTCAGGAGGCCAAGGCAGAAGAATCACTTGAACCCAGGAGGCGGAGGTTGCAGTGAGCCGAGATCTCGCCACTGCACTCCAGCCTGGCAACAGAGCAAGACTCCATCTCAAAACAAACAGAAAATTCAAAAAGGGTTACTATCCTGTGCTCAGGTAAAAAGCCAGTGTCTTTGCCAAGACAATGCCTTAGCCCCTGCCCCACACCTGAGGAGGATGCAGTCACCACAGCCCAGTGCGCTGCCCTTGCCCTATGCCATAGCCCGGGCACACCATCGCTCATGAATTTATTTCTCTTCATTATAAAGAAAGCAATAACCCAGGATGGGAAATTTCTCAGAACACCACACATCCGAATTGCAAAGATTCGCAACAGCTGCACAGTCACGCTCCGCAGCAGACCACCCCTTCCCCACCCCAGCCTGCTACAGAAGGTTGGCACCCGCCTTCTGCCTTGCATGAGGTGTGGGCCTGAACCATGGCATCTTGGCTCAGCCTGCGCTGGCTGCCCGTCCCTCCCCACGCGCTCCCAGTGCTGCTGCTTTTGTGTGCTCTGCTTTTAGGAGAGATGCAAATGAAAAGAAGTTTGTCTCAAAAGTCACTTTCTCAGCCACACGGGGAGGTTAGCACACACACAGCCTGAGTCCCTGAGGACAATGAGAACCCAGGTTCCCAATGAGGATCGAAACAAAGCCACAGGGCTAATCCAGCGCGCTGTTTCCAACAGGGTCGCAATGAAAAGTGATTCCCCAATTCCAAAGCCACCTCGGTCTCTCCCAAGTACAAAGGCATTCTCAGCCAGGCCCCCTCCCCGTCCAAGCCCTGGGAGGGTGGGGGGGCCACAGAAAGGACAGGGAGGGCACCCAGAGAGTCCAGGAAAAGGACACACAGTGTAAAGTGAGCTGGTCATGGTGGTATCTGCAAGGCATTTTCTTTTCAAAAATTTTTTTCTTTTTTCATTTTTAAGGAAATGAGACAGGGTCTCTCACTCTGTTGCCCAGGCTGGAGTGCTGTGGCATGATCTCAGCTCACTGCAGCCTCCCAGGCTCAAGTGATCCTTCTACCTCAACCTCCTAAGAAGCTGGAACCACAGGCATGCACCACCAGGCCTGGCTCATTTTTTGTATTTTTTTTTTTGTAGAGATGGGGTTTTGCCATGTTGCCCAGACTGGTCTTGAACTCCTGAGTTCAACTGATCTGCCTGCCTTAGCCTCCTGAAGTGCTGGGAGTCCAGGAGTGGCCACTGTGCCTGGCCTCACAAGGTGTTTTCTGTTGACCTTGCTTCCAGAGCACTAATCCTTTTTTCAGCTGACTCCAATCTGCTGGTAAATACACCTACTGGATTTGTAATTTTTTTTCTTTTTTTCTTGAGACAGGATCTCATTCTGTCACCCAGGTTGGAGTGCCGTGGTGCATTCACAGCTCACTGCAGCCTCTACCTCCTAGACACTAACAATCCTCCCTCCTCAGTCTCTCAAGTAGCTGGGACCACAGATGTGTCACCATACGCAGCTAATTTTTAAAAATCTTTATTTTATTTCATTTTTTTGAGAGCCAGTCTCACTCTGTTGCCCAGGCTGGAGTGAAGGGGTGCAATCCCAGCTCACTGCAACCTCCGCCTCGTGGGTGCAAGCGATTCTCCTGCCTCAGACTCAAACCCCTGGTCTCAAGTGGTCCCCTTTCCCAGCATACCTGGTTGCCTTCAACTGAGCATCAGGGACTGTGTGTGACAAAATAGCGGGGGGTGTGGACGTGTCCCCCGACAGGGACAGCTTACCTGCTCCGTGGTGGGCATCAGTGAGACAAGCGGCCGTAGGCGGATCAGGGACTCCACTGACACCGAGCTCTGCAGTCCTTGTAAAGCCCACCTGTGGCTTGTCCCAGGTGAGACAGGGTTGGTCCCAGATGACAGCCTGGGATATTTCTTAGGGCCCTTCTACCAGATAGGCCCCACACTATTCCCTAACTCCACAAAACTACCAAAAATCCTGCTCTGCTTTTCAGCCACTTTCTGCTCCTCTGCCTTAAGCAGCTTCATCAGCAAATGGCGAGAGAGAGAGACCAGTGCTGAATGTCTGTCTCTCTTCTCTGGCTCCTTTTGCTCAAGGGTCTTGGCCCCTCAGCAGCCCCGAGCCCTCATCTTGGTCTCCCAGCCCCAGGATATTTCCTACAGCTCTCTGGCTTCTCTGCCACTCAGCAGCCACCCCTGGCCAGCTTCTCAGCATCCTGCCCGGCCAGTGCCCTAGGGAGAAGTGCCCACGCAGGAGCAGGAAGTGGGACTCACCTCTGCAAGCTTGCCTGCGTTGTGCTTCTGGGCGGCTCTCCGGGCCTTCGAGCTGGGGCCTTCTGAACCGTGGCCAGCTCCTCCGGTCCTCGGCGGGTGTGCCTCGCCACGAGCTCTTCCATGCCAGAGGCAGAGCCTGTGGGACCTGGAATGACTCACTGAAAAGGGGAGTGGGTGAGGACGTGGACTGATAACCAGCCAGGCTGGTCCAACTATCACAGGCCACAAGGACATCTTCCAGCCACAGATGTCCCACCCAGCGGTGTGCCAGACAACGAGAGCGCACCAGGGACACAAGGCCGTTCCCTCTGCCCAGCCAAGTGTCCTCTGCAACGGAAGACCTCTGCATCATCACGTGAACTCCGGGGTCACATCTGATGTCCTAACAAGACAGCACGTGCCAGGACATGGAAAATGCTTCCACCAGAAGCTCACCCTACAGGTCCTCAAAGACAATGGGGGTGTCTGTCCTCAGTACAGGCCCTACCCTGCCCCTAGAGGCTTCTGACAAGAACCTGACGTCACTGCTTCCTGCCCAGGGCTAGCCCTGGGGCTCATTTGCAGACACCACTGCTTGTTTGAAGTTGACAGTTTCAGGCCGTCGCACTGTCCCTCCCTTCAGCGCTCTGCTTCCTCCACGGCTTGCCCTTTCCTTCGGTAGAGCCTCTTTCATATCATCCAGTGTCAGCGAGCACATGCTGTCCTACCACCCCATCTCCGCCCTGCGTGTCTATTCCTCACCGCGGATCACATGTAACTCACGCTGCAGTCAGCCTCACGCAAGCCTATGAGAGCTGGGCTCACCCAGCAGCACCGAGAGTGAGGCCCGGGCCACGGCAGGTGCTCACAGAGACTGTGCTGGATGAAAGGGGTGTCAGAGGGCACCTTCTGTTCTAGAGCCACAGTGTAAGGGCTCCGCTCTCTCCAGCTGCTGGCTGCCCCTGCTCAATGTGAGGCCTCTCTGAGGAAGGAGTGAGGGTCAGGCTTCTGGCCAAGTTGGACTCTTCAGCCTCCACATCCCATGGCCCGGCAGGACCACAGGTGACACTGGAGTGCCCACAGATGGCTCCTAACGGAGGGCAGGATGGTCTGCAGAGTAAGCAGTGCTTAGAAGATGCCGCCGCCAGAAAGCAGAGAACTCAGAATGATTCCACGTGACATAGAGGCCCCAGGTAAGAGGCTGAGAGCTGTCAGGCAACAGATCCTGGGGGGCTGACATGGGCCTGTCTCCATGGCTAGGAGGGGCTCCCACACCGAGCCCGGCAGAAACTTCGTGATGGTCTGTGCTGGTCCACAGTCCTGGGGCCAATGCCAGGGCCATGATGCCGCCCCCATGACACAGCTGCCACCACAGCTATGGCCAGACCCTCGGGTCTGAGGCCAAGACCAAGGCCAAGGTAGTGCTGTATTTCTTCCAACTCTGGCCACTCCTTCCTTGGGTAGGACGGCTGGGAAGGCTGTTTCCACAGTTCTCCCCATCTCCCCAGGTCCCCGGCCCCTGCTCCCTTTCCAGCCCTCAGGCACCCTGAACACAGGACACTGAGGCATGTGGGCCTCCCAGTGGGCAGCCACACCCGGGCTGTGGGAGGCCATGGGCCCCAAGCTTCCCTGGGGAACTTCTCCCACTGACCCACCCTCAGGAGGCCATGAACTGTCACATTCTCTGTAACCAAACTCTTCTCTGGGGGCTGTGATGTGTGCAGAAAGCACATTCTGTTTTCTCAGGGAACCTGTGGGGCTGAATGGTATGGAGAAGCCATTTCATGGGGAAGGAGTCACACGAAAGAGGCCTTCCCACGGGGGTGGCCTTCAGGACAGACACCTCCAAAGGCCTGTGGTCAGTGGAAGGTGCTGTCCCTTGCCCTGCCCCAGACTCCCCACAAGCCACAAGGGGCTTCCCAGAGGGCCTGCCTATGCTGGGCCCTCAACCATGGGCAGACACAGGCTCCCTCCAATGTCCCGGCCCTGGGAAGAGGAAAGCACCCAGGAGAGCAGGCAAGGTATCTGCAAGCCTCAGCCTCCCCGGGAATCACAGGGCTCTGGGGAGCAGTACTGGTTCTCATCTCTCCCTACATGCACACGTCCACTCACCTTGCCAGGGCTGCTTCCTGGGATCCTCCCCACTGGCCCACACGGAGGGGTGGCTGCTTGTCGGGCCACACCCCTTCCCAGCATGGAGCTGCAGCAGGGCCACGCTGCCACCACCAGCCACCCCGCCACAGCTGCAGCTGTGGATGGGGCCTCAGGCAGGAGCAGCAACAGCACCTGGGGGCTGGGGATGAGTCTAGCTTGGTCCTCTGATCCACCCAAAGCCAAGTGACCACACACGGGTGGCCCTACTGGGCCAGCTCCCCATTGTCCAAAGTCCACTGGAGACACGGTGGAGCCATGGAGGCAGGACAGTGGCTCTGTCCTTGTGAGCTCATGGGTGAATGTCCTTGCTTGAGCCCATGAGGAGGTGCTGATCTTCAGAGGCGCCTGGGCCCAGCAATGACAGCCACAGAAAGCTAGTGACATGCAACTTGCTGGGGAGGCCGCCACTCAGGCTGGTGTTGCATCATTCACTCAGCGAGCCTTTGCCGTCTTGCCAGTCCCATTCACACGGTGGTTACTATAAGAAGGAAAAGGGGAGTGTTAATCATGCCCATCAGCTTAGCCAGCAGGCATCACCTATTCTGAAACTTCAGCAAGCTCCTGACTGGCTGTCTTCTGGTTTCTCCGTTTATATACCCATGTAGGATGAAGCAACAGGGACCCGTGAACACCTGGAAAACCGGACAACATACTTTTATCTTCAGTCGGTGGAAAACAGTGCAGGACAGTGACCCCCAAGAGAAGAGAAACCAGAGAGCGGGTCCTACGAGTGCACCAGTTACAGCCAGGAGACAGGTTCCAGGCTGCAGCACAGGGAAGGGAAACTCAGCCGTAATCTGCAGTCTCTGTGAGTCGGGAAGACGGAGTTTACAGGTCATGGAGGCCAAGGCAGCTGCTATTTGCAGGGCAGAGTCCTGGGAGGAGGCAGCCGCACAAAGAGGCAGAGCCAGGATCTGCAGAGGGTCCCCTGGAGTCTTTAGCTGAAAATGGATCTGTGCCTGAGAGAAAAAAACTGTACGAGGAGGCTCAGGAAAGAATCCTAAGGAGCAAACAAAACGATCCCCAGAATTCACGCAGGGAATATTTGTGTTCCCACAAGCCACTCTGGAGAGATCTCTTAATTCACAGGGTACTGTACAGAATCCGCAGAAGGGCATCACCCTTAGTAATTGAGCTAAATCAACTGCAGACTAAAGCAGCACTGGACCCACTGAACTAAACTTAGAAGCTTCTAAAGGACTGCTGCTTCCAAGGGACTTAACTGCATTCTATACCCAAACCCAATACTATTCAAAGCAATTCAACAAAATTCAGCAGCCAACAATTTATTTTTTGTTGAGACGGGATCTCACTACTTGCCCAGGCTGGTCTTGAACTTCTGAGCTCAAGTGATCCACGTGCCTCAGCCTCCCAAAGTGCTGGGATTACAGGTGTGAGTCACCACACTCAGCCCAGCCAACAATTTAAAATTCACAATATTCAGTATCTAATTTTAAAAATCACCAGGTCTATCAGTCAGGGTCCAACCAGGAGACAAAAAACACATGGTACCTTAAACAAGGGAAGGTTAGTGTAAGAATTATTAACTATTTACAGGCAGTTAACTAAGAGGAAATAAAGAGAAATCTACAGAACACCTTAGGGTAAAGGGAGGTAACTAAGGGAAGGATTCAGACGGAGGAGAGGGTATGGTCACAACCACCCAATAGATGAAGTTCACTGGGCTGTCCCAGGACAAGGCCAGAGCCCAAGAACCACTTGCAAGGGTGCTAGAAGGCTGTTTGAGAAGTGCTAGAGAGCTGGGGGGTTGGGGTGGGTTGCTGTGGAACTCGCCAGAAAGCTCCCAGGAGGCTAGCTGGGGTGCTATGGGACCTGCCTGAAAGCTGCCTGAGCACCCTATGTGTCCCACATGCCAGTTCAGGTCACAGACAGGTGTAAGCAAAGTGCACAGAACAAAGAAATGCCCTTTCTCCTCAACACTTTTCACTGACAAAGACCAGCATGGGGCAAGGGAGAAATGTTCCAGTATCACAAGTGCCAATGAAGGGTGGATTTAGAGTTGAGAGGCAATAAATTGATAACTGCTACAACAGAAATGCAAGAAAGAGAGGAAAATACGACCTATAACCATAACAGTCAAAAGAAACTGACCTAGAAACGACAGATCAAGGAACTAGCAGACAATAGTTAATAAAAATAAGCGTCATGTATTTAAGAAGGTAAAGGGAAACATGAGCATGATGACAAAAGGGAAGATACAGAAAGATCCAAATGGAAGTTCCAGAGACAGTAAACACAGTATCTGAAATGAAAAAATGCACTGGATGGAATTAACATCAAATAAACACTGAAAGAGAAAAGACTCATGAATTTAAAGACATAGCAATTGAAATGACTCAAATAAGGCAAAGAGAAAAAAACTGTTGGACACTATCAAGCTGTCTAATGTGCACATAATTGAAAGTCCTAGGGAAAAAAAGAGGCGACAGAAATGATATTTGAAGAAATAAGCAAAATTTCCCAAATATGGTGAAAACTATAAATTCACACATCCAAGAAGGTCAATAAAACCCAAACAGAATAAACCTCAAGAAAGCTGTACCAAGACACATCATAATCAAGTTGTAGAAAACCAGTGTTAAATTAAAAAGCTGAAAAGTATATTATATACTGATAAATACAGTTAACAATGACATGATACTTCTGCTGCAAGCCAGAAGACAAAGAAGTAACTTTTTTTTTTTGAGTGGGAGTCTCACTCCATCACCCAGGCTGGAGTGCAATGGCACAATCTCGGCTCACCACAACCTCCGCCTCCCAGGTTCAAGTGATTCTCCTGGCTCAGCCTCCCGAGTAGCTGGTATTACAGGTATGCACCACCACACCCGACTAATTTTGTATTTTTAGCAGAGATGGAGTT